>SJYV01055638.1:480054-491683 GCA_006410875.1 Neotragus pygmaeus
CAAGGGACTCTCAAGAGTCTTCTCCAACACCACAGTTCAAAAGCATCAATTCTTCTGCACTCAGCTTTCTTTATAGTCCAACTCTCACATCCATACATGACCACTGGAAAAACCGTAGCTTTGACTAGATGGATCTTTGTTGACAAAGTAATGTCTCTGCTTTTTTAATACGCTGTCCAGGTTGGTCATAACTTTCCTTCCAAGGAATAAGCATCTTTTAATTACATGGCTGCAGTCACCATCTGCAGTGATTTTGGAGCTCCCAAAAATAAAGTCTGTCACTTTTTCCACTGTTTCCCCATCTATTTGCTGTGAAGTGATGGGACCAGATGCCATGATCTTAATTTTCTGAATGTTGAGCTTTAAGCCAACTTTTTCACTCTCCTCTTTCACCTTCATCAAGAGGCTCTTATTTCCTCTTCACTTTCTGCCATAAGCGTGGTGTTATCTGCATATCTGAGGTTATTGATATTTCTCCTGGCAATCTTGATTCCAGCTTGTGCTTTCTCCAGCCCGGATTAAGAGGTTTCCACACATGATCTGAATTTGTGTGATCTCCAATGGCCAATGTTGAATATTTTAGATTTCCTTCTTTCCAAATTCAGGAAAATTCTTCAGCAACACACTAAACATATAGCCACATGGGATTTGAAAATTTCTTTGACAAGATAATATAGTTTGGGGAAGGCTGAATTACTTATACATATTATACATATACTACCAATTCAGTGATAGCAAGATAATGAATAATATATGTTAAGCCATGCAACTTGGTATTTCATTATGCTTTCTGTAAACACTGTAAAAATCTCATTTTTATGTGAAACTTCCTTGAGGTGCTCTAGGAAGGCTTTGAATAGAGCAAAACAGTCTCTAGGTCCAGTCTGTTTCTTCTCAGGATCAGGGGTTTGTTTTTTATGATTCACACTGAATAGATATAGGCATGATTGCAAATAAAAGTTAACTCTACAACACAGAGAGAAAATGGACATTGTGTGAGAAGGATGAGAAGTGCCTGCTTGTAGTGTCGGCCTCTCCTATCATTTTGAACTTTCAACATTAGGTAAAGTCACTGTCTCTAAAATCCAGCAGTTAATTGGGAGATTGGGGTTGCTTGTATACACTGCTATGTGTGGAATCGACAATAATTAGAGCCTGCAGAATAGTGCAGGAAACTCTACTTGATGCTGGTGACCTAGATGTGAGGGCAATCCAGAAGGGATAGGATATGTGTAGACATATGGTTGATTGACTTTGCTGTATAGTAGAAACTAGCATGATGTTTCGAAGACAAATTTTAAAAAAATGTAACTCAACTCAAATATTTTTGTGATGCCTGTTCTGTGCCAGGCACTGTGCTAATCCAGCAGATTTCTTAGGAGAAACTTAACATACACATCCTATAATAGAGACTGTTGCTCTCCATCATCCTAGGCCTCCCTCTACCATTTTGTCTAGAGTTCTTTCTTTCATAACCAACATATATATAAAAATATTCACCACCTGGTTTCAATAAGATGTTCTAAAACAGTCATGTCTCTAGGCTGTAGTAATAGCAGAACAGATTCTACCTGAAAAATGATAGTGAGGATTTACTGAAAAGAAGCTAAAGATAACTTTTCAGAGTAAAGGAAGTATTCTATAACTAAAAATATTCCAGGAGGTGTGTATCATAGGTATATGGATTTGTCAAGACTTTTTAAATTGTAACTTCAAAATTCAAGGATTTCTCTGTAGGTAAATCATATCTCATAAATACAGGGGCTCTGTGACAGGCTGAAGAGTGGGGTGGGCAGGGAGTTGGGAGGGAGGTCCAGGAAGGAGGGGACATGGATGTACCTATGGCTGATTCTTGCTGGTGTATGACAGAAAACCACAAAATTGTATAAAGCAATTATCCTTCAATAGTTTTTTAATTGAAAAAAGATATACCTCACAAATATATTTTTTAAAGGAAGAAATATGCGTTCAAACCAAAAAGTTTAATTGAGACAGAAAGAAAGTTACTTTGACTAGAGAATTAGAGAAAATCTTCATAATAAAAGTAAAATTTTAATCTTTCCACTAAAGGGAAAGATTTAGACAGATATTGATAATAGAGGACATAGTAAGAAGAAAATATGACTTGTATAAAGTACAGAGGATCCTCAGGGAAAAAGGAATCTGTTTTTGATAGGAAATAGGAGAAGACAATGGCACCCCACTCCCAGTATTCTTGCCTGAAAAATCCCATGGATAGAAGAGCCTGGTAGGCTGCAGTCCATGGGGTCGCTAAGAGTCAGACATGACTGAGTGACTTCACTTTCACTTTTCACTTTCATGCATTGGAGAAGGAAATGGCAACCCACTCCAGTGTTCTTGCCTGGAGAATCCCAGGGACGGGGGAGCCTGGTAGGAGGCAGTCTATGGGGTCGCACAGAGTCGGACACGACTGAAGCGACTTAGCAGCTTAGTAGCAGGCTGATGCATACTTTCTGTTTTTACTACAGTATGACGTGTGTGAGTAATTTTGAAATCACAACTCTTAATACTAGGAAAATGTCACCTTCATGAGCTAGCTCAGCAATGTAAGGTTCCTAATCCTTTAACCAGCCAGTTTGCCTGAGATTTTCTGATTTTCGAATTGAATTCACAGTATTTGCCATTGTGTTATTAAAATATGTTCTCAACATTTAGCTAATATTTGGGGCTTTCAGTTGAATAAATAAGTTGCACCTCTTACATCAAGGGAAATCATTTGTAGTTGTATAATGGATTGACTTACAATTATTAACCAATAAAAATGAACATGAATTTTTTAAATTCTTAAATTTGTTTTACTTTGTCTTATAATGAATGTAAAAAGATGAAAGAAAAGAGTTGAGCTTATAGCTTTTGTGTTAATGTCAGTAAAGCCAATGCTCTTGTTACTTCTCTTGCCCTCTTCTTTAATCAAACGCCAGTAGAAGAAACCATTTGAAACCGGCAACCACTCACCACCAACAAAATAGCATAGGAATTGGGACTAACAAGAGGGTTTAAGTTGATAGTTTAGACATCTCAACTCACCTTCTACCTTTTGTATTTAAATTCTTTTACTTGTGATTCTTTCATTGAAAGTTTTCTCTATTCTGTCAGTGGCTCTTATCAAGCTAGCATTTCCTAGCCCCAATATCAGATCACTTCTGAATGTCACATCCCTCTCTCTGTTTATATCTCTCACACACATATACACACATATGTATGTACATGCACATCCATAAATGTACGTATGCATCTCATGAATTGGCAGGTGGATTCTTTATCAGTGCACCACTTCTTAAAAAGTACTTTCAACAAGCAAAATCTGGGTTATGCTTTCCTTTCCAAAAACTCTGCTTTTTAAAAAATAGCTGACTGCTGAGATAAAAATGAAGTTGACCAAATACAAATGTAAGGTGAAAATTTTCATGCAAAGGTATACAAAAGAACCTATAAAAGATAACTGAAATTGCTTTATATTTCAAAAATCATGAGTGAATATATCTGTACCTTTAAAATAGTTGGAGCCTGATAACACAGCTGTCCATAATGACAAAGCAGATTACATCATGTCACTCTAAATAAGCCTTCTAATGAGAAATCAGGATTAAGTTGAATCTGGAAGAGAAATTTGTATTTGCCTTGAGAATTTCAAGCTGAACTTCCCTGGGGAGAATGATGGATCATTAAGAGATTTTAATTTGAAATGAGGTTATAGGATTGTAAACTGCTGACAGATATTTAGTAAATGATTTAGTGTTTGTGTTTACATTCTAGTTTAGGAAAGATTTTGACTTTTTCGGCAAACTGAAAAAATGTCTTCAAAACACTTTTAGCTAATCAAAATGAAGTGTCCAAAGAAGGGGGAAGAACGAGCAATTAAAACTGATATATTTGAATTATGCATTGAAATTCAACAATAAACTTTCATTTTCTGAGCCAAGTCTCAGCTTTTGTTAAGTGTTTTGGTGCCATACAATTAATTTATTAGTATCAATTAAATATTTTGTTTGATAATATCCTTGAGTAAATGTTATAATTCACAATATCAAGCTTTATAAAAATACTTGTACATCTTTCCACATTTCTAGAAGAGTCTGTAATTATACAAAATCCAAAAAATTTCTTTTTTGGTGATTTATCATATATCTTTCTGAAAACATTGCGAAATGAAGACTGTATTTGTAAGAAATTGTGTTTATTGTGCACCTACCAGGAGTGAGCAGCATAGCTCATGTCCAGCTAACTCTATAAAAAGGTAGCCCNCAAGTCTCAGCTTTTGTTAAGTGTTTTGGTGCCATACAATTAATTTATTAGTATCAATTAAATATTTTGTTTGATAATATCCTTGAGTAAATGTTATAATTCACAATATCAAGCTTTATAAAAATACTTGTACATCTTTCCACATTTCTAGAAGAGTCTGTAATTATACAAAATCCAAAAAATTTCTTTTTTGGTGATTTATCATATATCTTTCTGAAAACATTGCGAAATGAAGACTGTATTTGTAAGAAATTGTGTTTATTGTGCACCTACCAGGAGTGAGCAGCATAGCTCATGTCCAGCTAACTCTATAAAAAGGTAGCCCTCCAGGGAAGATGGACTAGACCAAGACTGATAAGACAACTTACTCCTTTTTTCCTTTTTGAAACTTTTATTTTCAATATGACACCTACTATCATACATAGTCCCTTTCTCTTCTTTGTGACAAACTCACACAGCTTGCAGCAAGTGATTCAGCCTTCATTAGAGAAATGCCACCCAAAGGGTCTCTTTCGAAAGCTTTGTGTCTTTCAGCTGGAGGCAAGATTGAATGCATCACCGTTTCTATAGCCTTACAATCCAATCCAAGATAGACACTCCTGTCATTACAGATACTGAGGGAAAATATGCTCTTTCTTACTGAGCTGCCTTGTGGACCTGTCTCACTGGGGAAATATCACAGCCTGGTTTATAGGCAGCTGTCCTGTTTTATATGCAGGTACAATATGAAGAGCTTTATGCTTGGGAGGTCACTCAGCCAAGATTCTCCTTTATAGTTCTTCTATGGAACAAAAGTGGCTCACCATTTACCTTTTTATGTCCATTTCTAATTTGGAAGAAGCCTTTTTTTTTTCTTTCAAATTTCTAAATCTGACACCCTTTTGGGGTTTGTGTCCTTTTCCTTTGCTTCTTCACATACATTTTCTTCTGCCCTAAAACCTGTGCAATTAACTTCTGTCACCTGAAAAGCCTTCCTTACAGCACGTTGCTCCAGCTGTTGAAGCAGATGTAATTACATCCTATACTACCTGTCCTGGGGCACGCTAGTTTCATACAATTTTCATATCACCCTTTTCCATTATTCAAGCAGAGTGAAATTTTAAGGACAGTGTGATTAGGCTGAAATTGGAACTATTCAAGGTTTGGCATTGTGTGAAAAGGCAGACTTTTTCCCTCTCTACACCAAACTGAAAAGCTATTGTTAAAAAAACATGGTCCAATCAGCTTGGCACACACACTGGTCAGGCACTCAGGACCATCACAGTCAAGACTTTTCATGGATCCATATTAAGATTCATTAGTATTTTCATGACTGAGCTGGAGTTTATTGTGAGGGGATATGGTGTTAATGATTAAGAACTTTATAGATTTATACAGATTCTGTCCTGATTTGGGCAATGAGAACCAAGAAAAGCACATTCAAGTAGTGTGAACAATGCAGGCATTTATGGAAAGTATTCCAGTATGGTGCCTAAAGAATACTGAACATTAGTTAAAAAAAATCATTATACAAAAAGAGCAAAAGGAATAAAAGCTTACATAGTTCCACTCTCTTTATATTACATCTAAACAAATGCCTATAAAGCAGACATAAGCATAGAAAATGAACTCAATCCATTTCATTTATTTATTAAAATTTTTTTATTGGGGTGTAGTTGATTTACATTGTTGTGTTTTTAATTTCTGCTGAATNTTGCAGCCATGAAATTAAAAGACGCTTACTCCTTGGAAGGAAAGTTATGACCAACCTAGACAGCATATTCAAAAGCAGAGACATTACTTTGTCAACAAAGGTCCGTCTAGTCAAGGCTATGGTTTTTCTAGTGGTCATGTATGGATGCGAGAGTTGGACTATAAAGAAAGCTGAGAGCAGAGGAATTGATGCTTTTGAACTGTGGTGTTGGAGAAGACTCTTGAGAGTCTCTTGGACAGCAAGGATATCCAACCAGTCCATTCTAAAGGAGATCAGTCCTGGGTGTTCATTGGAAGGACTGATGTTGAAGCTGAAACTCCAATACTTTGGCCATCTCATGCAAAGAGCTGACTCATTTGAAAAGACAGTGATGTTGCAAAAGATTGAAGGCCGGAGGAGAAGGGGGTGACAGAAGATGAGATGATTGGATGGCATCACTGACTCAATGGACATGGGTTTGGGTATACTCTGGGAGTTGGTGATGGCTGCAGTTCATGGGGTCACAAAGAGTCGAACACGACTGAGTGACTGATCTGAACTGAACTGAAACTGGACTCCTTTTTCCTCCTTTTAGATTAGTCCAGCTTCCAAAAGCAATTTCTACATTCACAAATTGGGCAAAATGTTTTGTATTAGTTTTCCTGTGGCTGATAAATTACCACAAACTGGATCACTTAAAATAACAGATAGAGACTTCCTTGGTGGACCAGTGGCTAAGATTCTGCACTCCTCATGCAAAGAGCTCCAAATCACTGGTTGGGGAACTAGATCCCAAGTGCTGCAACTAAGAGTTCAGATGCCACAGCTAAAGATTCCACAAGGCTCAATGAAGATCAAAGATCCCACCTGCCACAACAAAGACGTGGCACATTATATAATAACAATATTATTATGTAATAGTAAATAAAATAAATAAAAATTAAAAAATATATATATATACATATATTTTGTCTCGCAGGTCTAGGGGCCAGAAATCTAAAATCAAGGTTTCAACAGGACCATGTTCCCTCTACTGGCTTTGAGGAAAAATCTGTTCTTTGTCTATTACATCTGCTGGTGGCTTCAAGAGTTCCTTGACTTGCAGCCTGATGGCTCCAATCTCATTGCCTTCTCCTCCTAGGTCTCAAAACTTTTTCTGCCTCACACCTATAAGAATGCATGTGATTTCATTTAGGGCTCATGCAGCTATTTCATAATAAACTCATCCTCTCAAAATCCTTACTTTAATCACATCTTTTCCCATATAAAGCAATTTCCCCAGGTTCTGAGGATTAAGATGTGGACATGGCTTTTTGGGAAATCTCTGTTCAACCTTCTGCATACCTCTTTTTAGAGCACTTGACATCCCATGAGTAATAGCTAGCATTTATTGGAGGCTTGTCGTGTGTTAGCCTAGTAGCCTTTTACTTATGCAACAAAAATACGACTATACCCTTTGAGCAGCCTCTTCTCTTGCACCCAGCCCACTCTGAGAACAGACTCAACACTTCTTCTGGCATTCCATGCAAAAGCAAGTCCAACTTCAAAAACATTGGCTAGTAATGTAAATGTTATGAAGTGTTCTTAATGTACCTTGCATACAACAGAAAAAACTTCAAGCAATCCTCTTAATTCAATACTGCTGTTCATCTCTTTCATAATCTCACACTTCATCTATAGACTCTACTTCTTGTCTCCAATTTTCCTTTTGCCTACACCAAGTCCCTTTTATTGTAATGGGCCATTTTGTTACAGCACTTTTCAGTAAAACAAAATTATTGAAGCGCTAAGGTTTAGTTCATGTCTTTAGAGTTAATTTTCTTTATTGGTTCTAATCATCTACAACCCCAGGAAGTAAGATTTTGTAGAGATATGATAGCAAATTATCCAATGTCAGATAGTAGTAGTAAGTAGTAGTAGTAGATTCAAATCCAGATCTTCTGGTGCTGAAGTCTATGATTTTAACCACTATTAAAATAATGACTAATTGCGACATCATATTAAAATATAGATTCTAGGCTTGTCTTCTAGAAAAATGTTCCCAAAGAAATCTCTCACTTGGGATCCTGTGGAAGAACTAATGAATCGGAACCTTTGGGACCTGGGCCAGGTCTCACATCTTTAACAACCTCTTGGGAAGTTCCTTATTTCAAGAATAAAACCTGTGGTTGATTCCTCTTTATGGTTAGTTATCTTGTCATCAGTAATGAGTAACGTGCATAGTGCAAGTATAAAAGTAAATACGTTGAGTTAAACCAAATTGACTTAAGATCTAAAACTCTTCAGTATCTGTGATGGAAATGAACTTCCAAGTGAAGATTAAGTGCATTAGCCTGTACTATTTTGAAGGAATCAGAACAGAAAACTTCAGGTTATGAGGTACTTAGAAATCTAGAATTGTGTTGTGCTTTTGTGGGATTAAATCTGAGCAAAACTTCAGTTAACCTCAGAGTTTGGACTTCTAGCCTAACATTTTTGAATGGCCTTCTTTGCAAAAGAGAATTTATCCAAAGGGCACTTACTTTCTTTTCCCATGCTTTCTTACTAACAAATTAACCTCCAGGAGGTAAGTTTGTAGCTGGAATGGGTGAATTTAACTCAGATGACCATTACATCTACTACTGCAGGCAGGAATTCCTCAGAAGAAATGGAGTAGCCATCATGATCAACAAAAGAGTCTAAAATGCAGTATTTGGATGCANTTCTGCTGAACGGCAAAGTGAATAAGTTATACATTTAGAAATACTTGCTCCTTTAGATTCTTTTTGTATATTGGTCATTACAGAGTATTCAGTGGAGTTCCCTGTGCTATACAGTAGGTCCTTATTAGTTATTTATTTTATATCTAGTTGTGTGTATATGTCAATCTCAATATCCCGATTTATCACACATCCCCATTCCTTCCTGGTATCACAAGTTTGTTTTTTTACATCTGTGACTGTATTTGTTTTGTAAATAAATTCATTTGTGCCATTTGTTTAGATTCCACATATAAGCAATGTCATATAATATTTCTCTTTCTGTGTCTGACTTACTTCACTCAGTACGACAATCTCTGGGTCCGTCATGTAACTGCAAATGGCATTATTTCATTCTCTTTTATGACTGCATATATGTATCACTTCTTTATCCATTTCTCTGTCCATGGACATTTAGGTTGTTTCCATGTTCTGGCTATTGTCAACAGTGCTGCAATGAACATTGTGTTGCATGTATTTTTTGAATTATGGTTTTCATTGAATATATGCCCAGGAGTAGGATTGCTGGATCATATGGTAGCTGTATTTTTAGTTTTTTAAGGAACCTCCATAATGTTCTTCATGATGGTTGTACCACTTTACATTCCCACCAACAGTGTAGGAGGGTTCTCTTTTCTCTACACCCTTTCCAGCATGTATAGCTTGTAGATTTTTTGATAATGGACATATTGATAGGTGTGAGGTGATATTTCATTGTAGTTTTGGTTTGACTGAACTGAACTGAATAATAGTAACATTGAACACCTTTTTGCATGCCTCCAGGCCATCTGTATGTTTTCTTTGGAGAAAAGTGTGTTTATATCTTCTGTCTATTTTTTTATTGTGTTGTTTGTTTTTTTGATATTGAACTACATGGACTGTTTGTATATTTTGGAGATTAATCCCTTGTCAGTTGCTTTGTCTGCAAATATTTTCTCCCATTCTGTGGGTTGTCTTTTTGTTTAGTTTATGATTTCCTTTGCTATGCAAAAGCTTTCAAGTTTAATTAGATCACATTTGTTAATTTTTGTTTTTATTTTCATTACTTTAAGAGGTAGATCAAAAGATATCTTGCTGTGGAACTCAGTCCATTTAAAATTAACTATTTCCCTGAACTCCTAGTCCCGTAGTTCTCTAAGATAAACTATGGCTTGATGTAACCAATAAAGTTTTCAATATTTTAAATCCTCAGGATTAAACTGGGCTACCAAAAACATTGTTTGAGTGTCACTGTGATTTCCATAGTTTCATTTACTGCCCACCAATTGAAAACAGAGTTGTAAAGTTAATCACACAAACCCTCTAATAAGACACATCTCTCTCACACATGACTATAAGTGCCCTATTAATACGAAATAATGATTTCATAGAATTTTATTGTTTTGTCAAATGATTAAATTCATTATGTTATATTATCAGGAAAATTAAGTAAATTTTGAGCTTCTATGGACAAGTTATATGGTCAAGTTATAAAGCATAAGCGAGGCTAGACATAGAAGAGATGTGTAAATATGCATTTGTCACAATGTAGGAAGGTTGTAATGTGCACGAGTATATATAAGTAATTAAAATTTCTGTTATTTTACTACTGTCCACTATTTTTTCTTTTTACAAAACAAAAATAGCAATGAGCTGACTAGTTACAAGTCTAGTTGTTAATGAAAACTTACAGATTGTATTTGGATGCACTTCATCACAAGGGTCCTTTTCATTTTTTTTTTAATTTACTTTATTTTACTTTACAATACTCTATTGGCTTTGCCATACATCGACATGAATCCACCACAGGTGTACATGAGTTATAGTCATAAATAATGTTACTATTATTCACCAAGACTAGAACTTTATGGTCACGTAAACTTTTGCTTTCTCTTTTGCTCAATAGATAAGAATTTCTTTGTTAAGATACATCTCTGTGGCAAAAATCAACAGATCTGAAAGTATGAAACATGAGAAGGGTTATGGATCAATAAGATCTTTTGTCTAATACTTGTAGGTGGGCAAATTTGTACAGACACTTCAGAAAATAATTTGGCATCATTTTATCCAGTAAAATTGAAGGTACACACACAAGTAGTATTTTGAAAGACTCTTGTATGTGTGTACCAAAGATATGATGAGAATATTTAAAATAGCAATTTGATAATAGAAAACCACTGGGAAATGTCCCCAAAATCTGTTGGCTAAAGAATATATAAATGAATAAGTCGAGGTACATTTATAGAATGGTATGGTGCTCAGAAGTAAAGAATTTGCCTGCAATATGGGAGGAGCAGGAGAGGTGGGTTTGATCCCTGGGTTGGGAAGATTTCCTGGAGGAGGAAATGACAATCCATTTCAGTATTCTTGCCTGGAGAATCCCATGGACAGAGAAGCCTGGTGGGCTACAGTCCATAGCATTGCAGAGAGTTGCACATGATTGAAAGGACTCAGCACATGCATGTTACATGAAAAGTGAAAACAAATTGATTAACATCAATTTGAATAAATATGATTAAATCTCAAAACTAATATTGAACAAAAAATCAAGTCTTAAAAAAATCTGTATTAGGAAAATATAGTGTTACTTTATTTATACGAAAGTTTAAAAAGTAGATGAAACAAAGAATCTCCCTGCAATGCAGGAAACCTAGGTTCAGTCCTTGAGTCGGGAAGATCCCCTGGAAAAGGGAATGGCTACACACTCCAGTATTGTTGCCTGAAGAATCCCATGGACAGAGGAGTCTGGTGGGCTATAGTCCATGGAGTCACAAAAAGTCGGACATGACTGAGCAACTAACACTTTGAAATATTATATTCTATGTATTTGGAGAAGGAAATGGCAACCCACTCCAATATTCTAGCCTGGGGAATTCCATGGACAGAGGAGCCTGGCAGACTAGAGCCCATGGGGTTGCAGAGTCAGCCAAGACTGAGTGACTAACACACATTCTATGTATTGTCTGAATAATGT
>SJYV01055638.1:494633-507134 GCA_006410875.1 Neotragus pygmaeus
CATTCTAAAGGAGATCAATCCTGGGTGTTCTTTGGAAGGAATGATGCTAAAGCTGAAACTCCAATACTTTGGCCACCTGATGTGAAGAGTTGACTCACTGGAAAAGACTCTGATGTTGGGCGGGATTGGGGGAAGGAGGAGAAGGGACGAGAGAGGATGAGATGGCTGGATGGCATCAATGACTTGATGGACGTGAGTCTGAGTGAACTCCAGGAGTTGGTGATGGACAGGGAGGCCTGGTGTGCTGCGATTCATGAGGTCACAAAGAGTTGGACATGACTGAGCAACTGAACTGAACTGAACTGAATCTTTAACACCTGATGCTTTCTGACCTGACACACCATCCACATTTCTTAGGCTGATCTTCTCGGTTGCACTTTAATCCTTGATTCCTTTGTAATCTGATTTTCAACCTCACCATTTCATACTGAGGAAATGTGCAACATAAAAGTGAGCATGCTGTGAGCTACAAGAAGAACCATTAATCTCAGAATAAAAATGAGTATCCTGTGTTATTTTCTAATAGGATCAGAAAAAGTCCATGTCAGTGAAAACTACATCTGGGTAAAGTCACCAACTAACTTCCAGAGTGGACTCCATTTTGCCTTTTTTTGGCATACTCAATCTCTTTTCTGGAATTTACTCCACTGACTACTTTCATATTTTACTTTTTATAATCTTGTTGTCTCTCTCTGGACTTTCCAGGTGGCTCAGTGGTAAAGAATCCTCTTGCCAGTGCTGGAGTTGCCGGAGTTTTGGATTCAATCCCTGGGTCAGGAAGGTCACCTGGAGGAGGAAATGACAACCCACTCCAGTATTCTTGCCTGGAGAATCCCATGGACAGAAGAGTCTGGCGAGCTGCAGTAGATGGGCTTGCAAAAGAACTGGATATAACTGAAATGACTAAGAATGCACACATGCACGTTCTGTCTATGCCTTTCCTCATCCAAATCTATTCTAATCCAATTTATTTTTTATTATATTTCTGGCAAAGTTATTCTTTGTGCCTCTATTATAACACCACAATTTCCCTAAGATCATTCTTTTTGTGTCTTTTCTACTTTGGGTTTCTCCCACTGGAAAGGAAGCCTCAAATTGTCAGAAATTATTATACAGCCACCTTGGTTCTCCTGCCGTGACTAGCACAATGGTTAGTACTTGTGAGTTTTCAGTAAGTAACAGAATCATTTTTATTATAGCATTTTGTCAACAATTAGGAACTTGATTTTATATAAAATATTTGTTGGGAAAATAATGAGATGGGGCACTATTTAACTGAGTAGCTATAGTCTGTTTAAGTGTCCTTTTATCTGTCTAGTTCAGGGTCATGAAAATGATACAGGAGATAATCAAATAGTAATTTACTTTTATTTCTGATTATTAAAAAATCTACATATACCCCCAATGAAATCAAAGCAATTCAAAATGAAATCCTTCTTAGAATGAAATCATCACATGCAATGTTTAGTACCATCATGGAAAAAATGCTATTTGGAACCATTTAGAATCAGGATAAAATTATGTGAAATGTAAATGATTAAACTTCAAGCGTTTTTTTTTTTTTTCCAACCCATGTGTAACATTTTCTGTGAAGATGTTATTGATTTTTGCAAAATAAAAACAATGACATTAAATGCAGAACACTCTAAATTCATGGTTTAGAGGACTTGGAGAACGGGCGATGTGGTTCTTCTATAGGAGCCTTGAAGCGAGCGTTGATGTTTCAATTAGTGCCAATTCACAGCCCAGGAGAGCTGTGGAGAGCTACCATCTGGTGGCCGACTATACACGGAGAGGAGATGAATGTCTCGTGGATATAACTAACTTCCTGACAGATAATTTCTCTGTGAATAAATCCTCAAAGCAATTCAAGTGTATATGTATTTCAGCTTTTTATTGGAATAGATGAGACAGGTGAACAAATATCCATTAAGGAATTACTGCCTTTCATGAACCTTATGGTGACAAGAAGGCAATAGAAGGTTTTCAATCATTCACAGAAACTGTGCAGCATGGTTTTAAGAGAGCCAATGGCACATTCGGACAGAATAAATGTCTGTTGTTCTCTTAGATTAATATTCCAAAAATTGAATTTAAAGCCCCAAATCATGTGGATTTATTTTAAAGTCCAGCTATAAAGCTTCCCAAAGTTATAACCCAGACAACCAGTAAGGCTTTGAGCTAGGAATTTTGTGGCTCATGCTACTGGAGGATGAATATGGAAATATAGTATTAGACAGCTTGCTGTCAGTTCCTAAAAATCATTACACCCACAGAAATTCTATTTGGCCCATCAAATTTGCACTCTGCCATCTCATATTTCCCAGCATCGTATCTACTTTGTCGTTCCACATCATGAAGCTAAAGCAAGTGCACTTGCAAAAAAGTGGAGTCCGGCTCCTCAAAAATTTGGATTCCTTCCAAAATGGAGTTATTGAGTTACAGGGAAAAGAAGTGAGAGAATGACTATATTTAATTAAGTTTTCTGAGACTAAATCCTGTATCTTGTTAAGCTCACTGACTAGATAGGTTATCAGCGCTTGGATTAACATTCTCTTTCTCTTCCTATGCTACCTTTCAAAATAAACTAGTGACATAGCGACCATTTACTGAGGGCTTATTAAGTGATAGGTCTTCTGCCAAACCATTACATGTATTTATCATTTAAAGTTAAAAAAATACCTCTAGGGTCATTACCATCTCCATTTTCTGATATGGAAACTTGCCCAATGTCACCAGCTGGGAAGCAGTGAAGCCAAGTTTCAAACTCAATTCTATCTCTTATGCCTATACGCATAGACAGATGTCATTTATCTTAAGCAAGCTCTTGTTCTATGTTGCATATCCCCCAAAATGTTGCATCATATTTGAGGTCTCCTCCAAACATTTATTAGGATAAATACAGTACCTTAGTTCAATCAGTGATATTTAAGATTTGTTAGGATGCACATATGAAAATGATAGAGTTTATTTTAGGAAATATGCTCTTAAAAATACTTTATTGAGGAATGATTGACACAAGCAACTGCATGCAATTAATATATAAATTTGATCAGTTTGGAGATAAATATGCACCTGTGACACTATCGCCAATTTGTGCCATAACATATCCATTACTTCCAAAACTCCCCTCCCAGCCTCTTTATTATTATTATTGATTTTGTGATAATAAAGTTGAATATCTACTCTCATCAAGTTTTTAGGTATATAGTTCAGTTCAGTCTCTCAGTCGTGTTCGACTCTTTGTGATCCCATGAACCGCAGCACACCAGGCCTCCCTGTCCATCACCAACTCCTGGAGTCCACCCAAATCCATGTCCATTGAGTAGGTATATGGTATAGATTTCTAATTATAGGCTCTAGGTGGTACAGTAGACCTTTAGGACTTATTCATTTTGTAGAACTGAAACTTCTTTTGTAAAACTGAAACTTCTTTTGTAGACTTATTCGTTTTGTAGAACAGAAAAAAAAAAAAAAAAAAAACCTCTTTGATGAATACTTCCTCCTTTTCATCCTTCTCCTAGCTTCCCTGGTGGATCAGAGGTAAAGAATCGGCCTGAAAAGCAGGAGATACAGGAGATGTGGGTTCAATCCCTGGGTCAGGAAGATACCCTGGAGAAGGAAATGACAACCCACGCCAGTATTCTTTCCTGGGAAATTCCATGGACAGACGAGCCTGTTGGGCTATAGTCCATGGGGGTCGCAAAAAGTCGGACACGACTGAGTACACACACACACACAGCCCTTGGCTACCTCCATTTACTCTGTGTTTCTATGAGTTTGGCTCTTTCAGATTTCTCATAAAAGTAAAGCCTTGTAAACTGCTCATAAATAAAAAGTAAATTCCTCATAAATAAACAGTCTTAATTGTGATGATAGTTTCACAAGTGAATGTGTATGTGTGTGCTCAGCCATGACTGACTGTGTGACCATAGCCTGCCAAGGCTCCTCTGTCTGTGGGATTCTCCAGGCAGGAACACTGGAGTGGGTGGCCACTTCCTCCTCCAGGGTGTCTTCCTCAGCCAGGGATGGAACCTGCGTGTTCCGCATTGGCAGACAGATTCTTTACTGGTGAGCCATCAGGGAAGCCCTACACAAGTATATACTTATCTCCAAACTCATTACATTGTTTACATTAAATATGTACAGATTTAAATGTGCTAATTGTAGATAAATACAGTAGTTTATGAAAATAAAAGAAATGCAGGAGAAAAAGCTTCTGCACAGCAAAGGAAACAACCAATAAACCAAAATCAAACTACAGAAAGGGAGAAAATATTTGCCCACTATGCATGTATATATATCATAAAGGATTAATATCTAAAATACATAATTCAATAGTAAAAAACCAAATCAGTTCAGTTCAGTTGCTCAGTCATGTCACCATGAACCACAGCACGCCAGGCCTCCCTGTCCATCATTAACTCCTGGAGTCCACCCAAACCCATGTCTGTTGAGTCGGTGATGCCATCCACTATTTCATCCTCTGTTGTCTCCTTCTCCTCCTGCCCTCAATCTTTCCTAGCATCAGGATCTTTTCAAATGAGTCAGCTCTTCCCATCAGGTGGCCAAAGTATTGGAGTTTCAGCTTCAAAATCAGTCCTACCAAACAAATAACCCAACTAATAAATAGCATTCATTCTCAGTTGCTCAGTCATGTCCAACTCCTTGTGGTTCCATNAAAAAAAAAAAAAAAAAAAAAAAGAAAAAAAAAGAATTACCATATGATTCAGCAATCCCACTTTGGGGTATTTATCCAAAATAATTGATATCAGAATCTTGAAGAGTTATTCACACTAGTGAAGATTTGGAAACAAACTAAATGTCCATTGACTAATAAATGGATAAAGAAAATGTGGTATATACACACAATGGAAGATTATTCAGCCTTAAAAAAGGAAATCTTGCTATTTGTGACAACATAGATTAATCTGGAGACCAAACATATCCTTATGTTGAAAAATACGTCTTCTTTATTATGTTTATTTATGCTTGTATATCATATTAGCCTAACTATTATATTTCTATAGAGCTATTTAATTTCTTGCTATGGTATAAAAATTATTGCTCTGAAATCTTCAGTGTTATAAGGAAAGAAATCTTGGAAGCTACATTATAAAGTTTCTTTGAACTGAACTGAACTTATTTATAGTCTTATTCTTATATTAACAGCTATCATAAAAGATTACTATATATGTATCAGGATAATTTCAAGTCTTTTTCAAGCAGTACTCATTTTGAAAGAATCTATAACAAGTTTTCTAGGAACATACTTACTTCTATCAAACTTGATTGAAGATTTTCTGATACAACAGTATGCTAAAGCAAACATTTAATATCTGTATTTTCAAGTGTGAAAGAGTTTAAAACAGATGATATATGGAAAATGTAAAAATTTAACATAGTCCTTTGTTTATTAAAAAAGTAATAGCAAGGTATAAAGATTCTTTTACAAGCATGTGATCATTTTAATTAAAAATGTTGAAATGTCTGTATTTAGCTAAAGTAAATTTTGGTCAGACTTGGTTGAATTTATCTGTAACTTTATGCCAATGTTGATTGCAGCCATCATGGAATCAACAAATCCTGGCAAGACTTTGTGATTCAAATCAGTGTCTCTTTCTCTATATTACTACTCTGGGCCAGGGTACACAAAGTGGTGATAGAAATAATATTAAGTGATATAGGACTAATGGAGACAGTATTTCAAAATGTATCATGATATAAAATAACAGCACTCAATAATTTTGCAAAATAAAATCAGAGAAATTTCATGAACATAGTCATCCTGATTTCTCTCTTGATAATTTATACTTGATGCTTTCCTAAAGCTATTTCCCTCATACACTTACTGCAGCATTTCAAGTTCACCCCATTTCTTTCTGAGCCTGTGTACAGCCATTAGAAACAGATTAGTAACTATTTATTTTGATGATAGGTGTTCTTCTGTGTATAATAGAAAAGAGATTCAGAGTCCATGGTGCTAGGAAATCATGTTGAAGCTGTTTTCCATCTCAACCCTGAGGGGAGAAAAGCAATCGATGTTGTTGAGGACTAGCCCCAGAGTACATCCATAAACCTGAGAGCTGCTTCTTCCTTTTGTAAGATTTTAAGGATTATTATTAACGGTTACATAATAGTACTAAGTGATTATTGTATCTCGTTATCTACTTCTTAAGTTCAGTTACCTAATGGATAAAGATTATTTTTGTTTGGTGTTTTATTATAACCCAGAACTTGGTTAATGATACACTATTATCTTGGTTTATGCTTGCTTGCTTTTTTATTATGATACAATGTAAACCTATGAATCAACACATATTAAAAAATGCAAAACTTCTTGTAATATACGTCTATGAATGTGTTTCTCACTTAGCCCATATTCTTACCTCTCCATATTTTAGTATAGTCACTATTCCAAAAATACTGTACTACAGTAAGTATAGTTCTATTATACATACCTGCTATCCTATAAATATATATAGCATTTAGGATAATAATTTGGAATTATATAAAATAATATAAAAATGTATTTTAAGTAGCAATTCCTATTGACAGTGATCTCTCAAACTTTTAAGTATAGCATTTCATGTCTCTGACTTCTGCTGCTATTGTTGAGATTCTGTGGTCCTTTTAACAATCATTCCATTGTAGGCAGGCTCTCCTTTTTTCTATTTCAAGATTTTTGTCTTTGGCAATTTTTTCATTTTTCCTTCTGTGTCTAGGCATAGATTTCTTTTTATTTTATTTTATTATACTTTTTTTAAAATTAATTAATTAATTTATTTTTAAATTTGACTTTACAATACTCTATTGGGTTTGCCATACATCGACATGAATCCCCCACAGGTGTACACAAGCTCCCAATCCCGAATCCCCCTCCCACCTCCCACCCCACAACGTCTCTCTGGATCATCCCCATGCACCAGCCCCAAGCATCCTGCATCCTGTATCAAACATAGACTGGTGATTCGTTTCTTACATAATAGTACATATGCTTCAGTGCCATACTCCCAAATCATCCCNCACATTCTTTGTCTCCTTACATTATATATATAGCTATTTCATCCTCTGTATCCAGCAGTTCCCAAATCTGCAGTTATTGCTTTCAAATATTTCTGTCTTCTTTATCATGATAGAGATTTGGCTTTTAGTATGTTTGATAGTCTCTGTCTGTGATCTTAATCCTGCAGTTATCTTGGGGAAACTTTCCTCCAGATACAGTTTGTTTCTAATTCTGACAGTGGCCACCCCTGAGTTACAGCTACCTCAGGGCTCTCTGACTCCGAGGAGATGCAGCATGTCACTTTCTCACCTTACTACTCTTCCTATAGTCATATGACAAAGGGCAGCTCAGCTCAGGCCAGCCCACCAGCTCATCTGGTCCAACTTTCTGCTGCTCTGAATTTGGCCCTATGCTTCCAAATTTCTTTGCCCCATTTCCAAGTCTAACTTTTGGATGTTCTAACTCCAGGACACTGAAGTTCTGATTCTTGGTCTCCTGACCTCTTTTTTTTTTTTTTTTTTTGAGGGGAGGCCCAGGAAGGTTGGGGAAGTTGAGCCTGAAGGCTCCTTTTACCTCTTGGTGAAGAGAGCCATCGGTGGGAGGGGGATTCGGGATTGGGAGCTTGTGTGCACCTGTGGTGGATTCATGTCGATGTATGGCAAACCCAATAGAGTATTGTAAAGTTAAATTTAAAAATAAATAAATAAATTACCAAAAAAAAATAAATAAAGAGTGAATTTTAGAGGGGAGATATACATATATGTCACTGATTTCACTTTGCTGTACACCAGAAATACAACATTGTAAAGCAACTATATTCCAATAACAATTAATTTAAAGAAGAGTGAATCTTAGGCTGGAGAGACATCACCACTCTGGTGAAATGTTGGTAAGTTTTACAATATTCTCTTTAAATACCTGCGTACAGAGATAGAGATGATATATGACGGATACACAGATGAACTTCCCAGGTGGCTCAGTGGTAGAGAATCTGCCTGCCAATGGAGGAGATGTAGGTTCAATCACCAGGTCAGGAAGATCCCTTAGAGGAGGAAATGGCAACCCACTCTAGTATTCTTTCCTGGAGAATCCTGTGGACGGTTGGAGAGAGTCAGACATGACTCTGAATATGCACGCAGACAGAGATACAGACATAATGTACATACATATAGAAACAGTTGTAGATTTTCCTCTACTGCTTTTTCTTTCATGTTTTTTTAAACAAGCTAATAAAGTATTACACATGAAGCATTCATTTTCCTGGGGCGAACTGAGAGAGTAGTGCATGCGCATGTGCACACACATACATACACACATGCATATATGTATATATATATATATATATACATACTATAATGTGTAAAATAGGTATCAGCAGGAAGCTGCTATATAGCACAGGGAACCGAACACAGGGAACCGAACACAGAGCTTGGTGCTCTGTGATGACCTAAAGGGTTGGGATGAGGGGGTGGGAGACAGACTAGAGAGGAAGGGGATATAAGCATACATATAGCTGATCCATGTTGTTTACAGCAGAAACCAACACAACATTGTAAAGTATTTGTACTACAGTTAAAAAATAATAGATGAACACATAAATAGTAAAGAGGAATAAACTGTCATATTGCAAAGTTAAAAAAATAAAATATAAAGAAGTTAATAAAGTATTACACATACCTAGTTCAAAAGTGTATCACAGAGTTTAAAGACTTCCATCCTATTTCCCTAATATCCAAAATCAATTTTCATTTTTGTAATTTTATACTTCTGTTTCATGAAAACAATTCCTTCTATTATTGTAGATAATAATCACAGTCTCTTGAGCTCATATACTGTATTCGTTTCTTCCATTTTAATAATATTCTTTTGTGTTATCTTAGCTTAAACTCTATTAAGGATTTTTTAGAAATTTCAAAACATGGTTAACTACTTACATAGCTCTTAAAAGGAGACATAGAGTGGGAAAATTAAGTCTGTGTAAAAAAGTAATTTGGAAACACTACACAATATATAGTAAAAGTGCAATTACTTTTAGAATGAAATCTGTGAACTAGGTCACTGAAAAGTTGCACAGAATATTTTGGTTTTCTTTTGGTCTTCAACTTGTGAATAATGCTATTTTCAAAGAAAAGGAAGTGAAAGTATTGTCTGTGAGTTTAAAGGAAACATGGCATTATAAGAAAATCTAATGATCTTCATATGCCTAGATTAAAAAATATATGAGATGATAAATTAAATATATTTACTCAGTTGCAGACCTAGATAATGCAAATTTGGTATGTGAAACTGTAAACAGTGCTTAATCAAATTATGACTCAGAGTCTGGAGAAAAAGAAACCTAAGCAATAACTGTTCTCTTCTTCTTGATGAAAATTCAAATTAAATCATTAATAGTTTATAAATGAAACTAGCCAAGAGACAGCTAATGCGTATCCTATTCTAAATTAAATATAAGCATTAAGTGTTCCATTACATTCATGGAGGTAAACTCCAAACTCACTTTATATTTATGAAATATGAGTTTTAAATGTTTATCTGATTGTTTTTCTCCCTTGGGATCATTCTCAATGCCACTGTGAATTTGGGGAGAAATGAAAAATCAGTTGGAACATCATTTTCTTTTATTATTCTACCCAATTTCCCCTCTCCTCTGGCTTTCTCTCTGCATATAAACATATGCACAAACACAGGCCAAATGATTCTATCAGAAAGGAGAAACTAAAAGACAGAACAAAATCATAGCTTTGGGATCAACCCCAGAATTATGTGTGTATGTGTGCAACCCCAGAATCAGGTGACAATATTCTTGCTACTTACTGATCCTATTGAGACTAAGGGCTTAGTGCATTACATTTCACTTTGACAGTTACAGAACTTGTTTGCAGTTGGCCCCTCTACTCAAGGACTCTATAATATGGTAGAGAAATGCAATGAACATAAGCAAATGTACTATGTGATCAGCTGCGAATGACCAGTATATTTTAAAATTGTGTGGCTTCTTCATAATGGAATTTTGTTTATATCCAGACCATCTTCTCACTGTACTCAGAATTCTCCTCAGTATCTCATGCTTCCCTGCCAAAGGATTGCAAATAAAATTTAATTCTAGTGAGAAAAAATATAATTATGAAAGCAAATCCTCTTAGAAAATTCACCTCCAAACAAATAAGAACTGACCTGAACATGCTTTTAAATTATTGATGCCCTGCTTCTCTTCATTATAGCTAATAAATTTTCTGTAAATGAATTATTTGAATAGGGCTATATATAGCAAACAATGAGTATAAATTATAGAAATGAATAAATAATCATTCAAATATTCAAATATACTTTGAAATTCACATTGGTTTATTGCTGTGAGATGTGAAGGTAATAACTAGGATGGCAAATTAGGGGAGAATTTTCAGAAGGAAATAAAATTATGTCTGTATTTAATTTCTTTTACTTTCATTTTAATTATGAAGGATTGCCATGCCATAAGAAGATGATGTATTTTTATGAAATCATTATTGAGCAAAGAATTGTGTGGGAGGAAATATAATGTTGATAGAGCAGAACAAGATGAACCAAAGCAAAGTATAACAATAACAACAGTTCATATTTTCAGAGTAATTTGCGGCTGGTGAAGAGCTCTCATTCCATTACTTGAGCTTACATGTAAACTTTCTTTGATTAATAAAGTCAGTGATATCATTCTAATTTTAAATATGAGGAAATATAAAATATTGTCATAATCAAGATAGCCAATTTTCAATTTACAGAATGGGTCAAATGGAACAGAATAGTATGCTAGAGAATTTTATGCTTCCTATGGGGCAATTTTATCCCTGAAAAATGTAGATTGAGAGTTTAAAATTAGTAAAGTGTCAGGGTACTATCTCCTATTGTATGAATGCTTTAGAGAATTTTGACCTTGATAAGGAAAGCTAGCATGGGTGGTTACTCAGCCACTCAGTTGACCAAAATAACATTGATCATACGAAATATACAAAATTGTTCTCAAAAATGGATAGAGCAACTCCTGCCATGCTTCTTTAACCAAGAGGCACAATGAGACAGACTGTAACCTGGGACCCGGTACTTTTCACTGGAGTGCTTGCTCCTAGACTAATAGCTCCTAAAACAACAGAATACAAACAAAGTCTAAGGGATTAAAAACAACTTCACACATGCCCAGCAGTCCAGTAGCTGGGGGTAAAGTATGAACAAAGAGATACAGAAAGGCAAAAATCCGACTTCCACTCCTGAGAACCCAGGAACAAAAGATCTCTGTGCACAACACCACCATGAGGGTTGGCAGACCACTTACGCCACCCTTCCTACCTTAACCAATGATCCACACCACCCTTACCTCATTGAGGGGAATAGCTCTCCCCTTCTCCCCTTTCCTGACACAAAGAGTGAGCAGGGAAACCAGTTTCTTGTTTTTGATCCCTCATGTTGCAGCGAGAGTCCCAATAAAGACTTGCTGAAGTTCTCATCTGGCCTCGTATCAATTTCAACTGATGAAAGAATCAAAGAACTGACTCTGTAACAGAGTTGGCATCCCAATCTTTTGTAGTAGCTTTGGGGCTTCTACAACAAGTTTTTATTATGCATTATAATAGACTTCCTGAAGGGAGAAAAGATTTATAAATATTCCTTTATTAACTCTTTTCCAAGATGTTAGAAAGAGCATGGAATTGGTACTCTCAAAATATCAAAGACTGGGTGGCTTAAACAGGAAACATTATTTATCACAGTTCTGAAGGCTGGGAAGTATGAGATCAAAGCTCCATCAGATCTAATATCCACTTCCTCATTTACAGATGGTCCTATGTTCACATGATGAAAAGGGTGAGAGAGCCTCCTGAAGTTTGTTTCATATATAATTAATGGAATATTACTGAGCCATAAAAAGGACAAGATAATGCCATTTGCAGTAACATACATGGACATAGATTGTCATACCGAGTGAGGTAAGTCAGACAGAGAAAGACCAATATCATATAATATCACTTATGTGTGGAATCCAGAAAAATGGCACAGATAAATTTATTTGCAAAATGGAAATAAGAGTCACAGATGTAAAAAACAAACTTAAGGTTACAAATGGAAGAGAGGGGAGTGGGATGAAGTGGGAGATTAGGACAGATATACATCAGATCAGTTCAGTCGCTCAGTCGTGTCCGACTCTTTGCGACCCCATGAATTGCAGCACACCAGGCCTCCCTGTCCATCACCATCTCCCAGAGTTCACTCAGACTCACGTCCATCAAGTCAGTGATGCCATCCAGCCATCTCATCCTCAGTCATCCCCTTCTCCTCCTGCCCCTAATCCCTCCCAGCATCAGAGTCTTTTCCAATGAGTCAACTCTTCGCATGAGGTGGCCAAAGTACTGGAGTCTCAGCTTTAGCATCATTCCTTCCAAAGAAATCCCAGGGCTGATCTCCTTCAGAATGGACTGGTTGGATCTCCTTGCAGTCCAAGGGACTCTCAAGAGTCTTCTCCAACA
>SJYV01055638.1:508628-574825 GCA_006410875.1 Neotragus pygmaeus
CATTTTGGAAGCAGTCCATTGTTCTAACTGCTGCTTCCTGACCTGCATACATATTTCTCAGGAGGCAGGTTATGTGATCTGGTATTCCCATCTCTTTCAGAATTTTCCACAATTTATTGTGATCCACACAGTCAAAGGCTTTGGCATAGTCAATAAAGCAGAAATAGATGTTTTTCTGGAACCCTCTTGCTTTTTCAATGATCCAGTGGATGTTGGCAATTTGGACTCTGGTTCCTCTGCCTTTTCTAAATCCAAGTTGAACATCTGGAAGTTCATGGTTCACTTACAGTTGAAGCCTGGCTTGGAGAATTTTGAGCATTACTTTGCTAGCGTGTGAGATGAGTGCAACTGTGAGCTAGTTTGAGCATTCTTTGGCATTGCCTTTCTTAGGGATTGGAATGAAAACTGACCTTTTCCAGTCCTGTTGCCACTGCTGAGTTTTCCAAATTTGCTGGCATATTGAGTGCAGCACATTCATAGCATCATCTTTTCAGATTTGAAATAGCTCAACTGGAATTCCATCACCTCCACTAGCTTTGTTCTTAGTGATGCTTCCTAATGCCCACTTGACTTCACATTCCAGGTTATCTGGTTCTAGATGAATAATCACACCATCCTGGTTATCGGGTCATGAAGATATTTTTTGTATAGTTTTTCTGTGTATTCTTGCCACCTCTTCTTAATATCTTATGCTTCAATTAAGTCCATACCATTTCTGTCCTTTATTTTGCCCATCTTTGCATGAAATATTCCCTTGGTATCTCTAATTTTCTTGATGAGATCTCTAGTCTTTCCCATTCTATTATTTCCCTCTATTTCTTTGCATTGATCAGTGAGGAAGGCTTTCTTATCTCTTGTTGCTATTCTTTGGAACTCTGCATTCAAAGGGCTGTGTTTTTCCTTTTCTCCTTTGCCTTTAGCTTCTCTTCTTAGCTATTTGTAAGGCTTCCTCAGACAGCCATTTTGCCTTTTTGCATTTCCTTTTCTTGGGGATCATCTTGATCACTGCCTCCTGTACAATGTCACAAACCTCTGTCCATAGTTCTTCAGGCAATCTATCAGATTTAATCCCTTGAATCTATNTCCATGATCCAGCGGATGTTGGCAATTTGATCTCTGGTTCCTCTGCCTTTTCTAAATCCAGACTGAACACCTGGAAGTTCACGGTTCATGTACCGTTGAAGCCTGGCTTGGAGAATTTTGAGCATCACTTTACTAGCAGGTGAGATGAGTGCAATTGTGCAGTAATTTGAATATTATTTGGCATTGCCTTTCTTTAGGAATGGGATGAAAACTGACCTTTACCAGTCCTGTGGCCACATGACATGAAAAGGTCAAAGGTTTGGCTCACATTCTCATCTATATTTAGATCCTCTCTCAACCACCTGCAGAGCCAGAGAGGGATCAGTGCTTTCCTGACTTTCCACTGCTGCTTTTATACCCCAATTTGTGGCTCAGCTGGTAAAGAATCCCCCTGCAATGCGGGAAACCTGGGTTCGATCTCTAGGTTGGGAAGGTCCCCTGGAGAAGGGAAAGGCTATCCACTCCAGTATGCTGGCCTGGAGAATTCCGTGGACTAGATGGTCCACAGGGTCACAAAGAGTCAGACATGACTGAGTGACTCTCACTTTCTCCACTTTTATGGAAAAACTGTTCTCTTTTGGAGTTAATGCAGCTCACTAATTTTCTTCCCGATCTAGGTCTCCAACTGTGACACTCACACTTCAAAAGTCTAAAGCCTGGCTTAAGGCTGCCATACTCAAGGAGTCCCTCTCAGTGGTTCTGATGTTTGTTCTAACATGATCTCACTGCTATTTTATCTCAGCTCTCTCCACGATTCTGTCTTCAATCACCTTCCATCCAACTTAGCAATAACACTACTCCAATGCCACTAAACTGCAGTGAAAATTGCTCCATCTCACCCTGAAACCTGAAACCTCCTTCCTAAAACAGCTTCCCACCTCACCCACTTCATCACTCTACTCTAAATTTTATTCTCATGGTGACTGCTATTCCTCATCTGTCCCAATCCATTTTCCATGACCATCACTCCCATCTGGGTTTGAGAGTGTCAATTCCTAGGCAGGTTGATAAGAAGTCCAANGTTTATTGTGATCCACACAGTCAAAGGTTTTGGCATAGTCAATAAAGCAGAAATAGATATTTTTCTGAACTCTCTTGCTTTTTTGATGATCCAGCAAATTTGGCAATAAGGAGTTCATTATCTGAGCCACAGTCAGCTCTCAGTCTTACTTTTGCTGACTGTATAGAGCTTCTCCATCTTTGGCTGCAAAGAATATAAACAATCTGATGTCTGTGTTGGCCATCTGGTGATTTCCTTATGTAGAGTCTTCTCTTGTGTTGTTGGAAGAGGGTGTTTGCTATGACCAGTGTGTTCTCTTGCCTTTGCCCTGGTTCATTCTGTACTTCAAGGCCAAATTTGTCTGTTATTCCAGATGTTTCTTGACTTCTGACTTTTGCATTCCAGTCCCCTATAATGAAAAGGACATCTTTTTTTTTTTTTTTTTGGTGTTAGTTCTAAAAGGCCTTGTAGATCTTCATAGAACCATTCAACTTCAGCTTCTTCAGCATTACTGGTCAGGGCACAGACTTGGATTACTGTGATGTTGAATGGTTTGCCTTGGAAACAAACAGAGATCATTCTGATTTTTTTGAAATTGCATCCAAGTACTGCATTTTGGATTCTTTTGTTGATCATGATGGCCTAGCTTGGGGTAATATAAAGAGGAAGGAAAGATTGATATTTAATTCTGCAATTAATTGGCTGTGTGAAATTTGATAAGACATATGTATTTTCTGCAAGTTAAAAAAGGAAAAAGAATGCATATAAACATTTATTTTACATTAATTTAGCTTGGAAGAGACATTATCATATCTATTCTATAATCGTAACTCTTGAAGAAGGGTGACTACTCTCGATCAGGCCAGAAAGGTAGAGAGCCATGTCTCAGAACAAAAGAAGAAAGAGTGATGAGGCAATAAATGATTAAGTGGTTATTTCAGTTCAGTTCAGTCGCTCAGTCACGACCACATGAATCGCAGCACACCAGGCCTCCCTGTCCATCACCATCACCCGGAGTTCACTCAAACTCATGTCCATCAAGTTGGTGATGCCATCCAGCTGTCTCATCCTCTGTTGTCCCCTTNTTCAGTTCAGTTCAGTCGCTCAGTCACGACCACATGAATCGCAGCACACCAGGCCTCCCTGTCCATCACCATCACCCGGAGTTCACTCAAACTCATGTCCATCAAGTTGGTGATGCCATCCAGCTGTCTCATCCTCTGTTGTCCCCTTTTCCTCCTGACCCCAATCCCTCCCAACATCAGAGCCTTTTCCAATGAGTCAACTCTTCGCATGAGGTGGCAAAAATACTGGAGCTTCAGCATCATTTCCTCCAAAGAACACCCAGGGCTGATCTCCTTCAGAATGGACTGGTTGGATCTCTTTGAAGTCCAAGGGACTCTCAAGAGTCTTCTCCAACACCACAGTTCAAAAGCATCAATTCTTTGGCACTCAGCTTTCTTCACAGTCCCACTCTCACATCCATACTTGACCACAGGAAAAACCATAGCCNACTTATATGCAGAGTACATCATGTGAAATGCCAGACTGGATGAAGCACAAGCTGGAATCAAGATTGCTGCGAGAATTTCAATAACCTCAGATATACAGATGATGCCACCCTTATGGCAGAAAGCAAAGAAAAACTAAAAACCCTCTTGATGAAAGTGAAAGGGGAGAGTGAAAAAGCTGGCTTAAAACTCAGCATTCAGAAAATGAAGATCATGGCATCCCATCACTTCACGGCAAATAGATGGGGAAACAGTGGAAACAATGAGAGACTTTATTTTCTCGGGCTCCAAAATCACTGCAGATGGTGACTGCAGTCATGAAATTAAAAGATGCTTACTCCTTGGAAGAAAAGCTGTGATCAACCTAGACAGCATATTTAAAAGCAGAGACATTACTTTGCCAACAAAGGCCTGTCTAGGCAAAGCTATGTTTTTTCCAGTTGTTATGTATGGATGTGAGAGCTAGACCATAAAGAAACTGAGTGCCACAGAATTAATGCTTTTGAACTGTGGTGTTGGAGAAGACTCTTGAGAGGCCCTTGGACTGCAAGGAGATCCAACCAGACCATCCTAAAGGAAATCAGTCCTGAATCTTCATTGGAAGGACTGATGATGAAGTTGGAATTCCAACACATTGGCCACCTGATGCAAAGAAGTGACTCATTTGAAAAGACCCCGATGCTGGGAAAGATTGAAGGTGGGAGGAGAAGGGGACAACAGAGGATAATGGTTGGATGGCATAACTGACTCAACGGACATGAGTTTGAGCAGGCTCTGAGAGTTTTTGGTGATGGATAGGGAAGCCTGGTGTGCTGAAGTCCATGGGGTCGCAAAGAGTTGGACATGACTGAGCAAGTGAACTGAATCGAACTGATAGTCATGGCATGAAATGACACTAACAAAGTGAGTAAAATATAGAGCTTGTTTTCAAGTCTGTAAGTTTGAACAGTTGCCTGTGGTTCTAATTCACTTTTCTAGCACCAAGAAAAACAGAATTTCACAATAAAAAATTCATTGAAAAGTCTCAGGTTCTCAAAATTAGAGTTTAAGAGGCTCATTCTACTCAAATTAAAATTTTCTTTGTTTTCTCTTGTTATTAATTTTATGGTAAATTATTCTATTGGATTTGGATATCCTGCAAAAGACAATGTCTGACTAAAAGGACGGGCACAACTTTTATTAAAAACTAATACCACCAAAAATAAAACGAAAGTCCAAGGATTTCTCAGTTTGAAGATGGTTATTTCAAAATAATATGTGATTCAACTGGGATGCTACTTGAAAGTCTCCAGTCAGTACCACAGGGGAGCACATGTTCGTAAATCAACAATTGGAAACAAATTTTAAGTGGGGATTTGGGGAGAATCATGGCCTTGTAGAGGAAATAAGATGAATGTGAGCAGTTAAAGAAAAGCAGAGATTCAGGAATCTTATTTATTAATGAAAGTTAAAGTTTTTGTTAAGATCTTATTACAACAACCTCTGTTTACCTTTGGATACCCTTTTCCAGCTTGTTTATCCTGATAATTTTTAGGTCTAATTCCTAGTTAAAGATCTAAGATACCTCATAAGACTTTCTATAGAAGATTGGGATTGAAAAGTGACTTTTGGCCAGAGTGAGTAACCTTATTACATGAAATCCCACATTTATGCCTTTTCTGCTTGCTAGAAAAATGGGAATAAAAGTGATGGAAAGTTAAAAAATAGAATACTTTTAATGGCAGTAGGGCTTCCCTGGTGGCTTAGAGGTTAAAGCGTCTGCCTGGAATGTGGGAGACCCAGGTTCGATCCCAGGGTTGGGAAGATTCCCTGGAGAAGGAAATGGCAACCCACTCCAGTACTCTTGCCTGGAGAATCACACGGAGGGAGGAGCCTGGTAGGTTACAGTCCATGGGGTCGCAAAGAGTCGGACACGACTGAGCGACTTCACTTTCACTTTCAATGGGAGTAGATATAAGACAAATATACAAATAAGGTTGTATTATGATTTGAGATGAAGATACAATGTTTTTACTTATGTCACAGTTGCCCACAGAGCCTTGAATTACTGATGTTATACCCACCCAAGTGAGAATTCTGATCAATGGAAAAACTTGCTCTCTTCCATTCTTTCATGACTATCTTGCTTAGTGTCCTTGAAAATGCTGTTACCTGTCTGTCTGGTCTTCACAAGTAAGGGAATGTTACAAGATGATCATTGTACATTCTTGAGTATTTGTCATGAGACTAGTAACCTCAAGATTAGATTTTCAAGTATTCTTGAGATCTCTACTAAGACTAAACTCCAGGAATGTTTGAGATCCCTTCCAGCTGTTAAGGGCTTGTTGGGCCCTGTACTAAGCAACTTTAATGCGTTTTTTCATCTAGTCCTCAAAGCAATAGTGAAGTCGTTTTCTATTTTTAACTCCACTGTATAGATTAAAAAATTTAGGTTTAAAGGGATGGATAATTTATCTGATTGAGGTTATATGATTGGGAAGTTATGTTACCATAATTCAAACTCAAGTCTATTTCTATCTGCTATCTATTCTGCTCTACTATTATGTCTGTGTAAGAAATATTTCCAAATAATATTTCTTTTTTTCCTCTTCCTACTTTATCCATTGCTTTCACTGATTTCTTTCCTATACTTGAGTTCCACCATGGTGTTTAATCAAGTAAGTGAAAGTGAAAGTCAAGTTGCTCAGTCATGTCCGACTCTTTGCCACCCTGTGGACTGTAGCCCTCCAGGCTCCTCTGTCCATGGGATTCTCCAGGCAAGAATACTGGAGTGGGCTGCCATTTCCTTCTCCAGGGGATCTTCCCAACCCAGGGATCGGACCCAGGTCTCCCGCATTACAGGCAGATGCTTTATCCTCTGAGCCACCAGGGAATCTGTTTTGCCTTCATCATGAGGATGACTATTTCTTTAAAGGAAAGAGAATTTTCATGTGATTTTAACAATTTTATTTACATTCTTTTCATAAGAAAACCTAACGAGGTATCTCAGAGTATATGACTTGAGATAAAGAGAACAAAATTTCATTATTTAAGCTTATTTTATCATAAAATCATAGAAGAGTGGTATAAAATAGGTCCAACAGAAATGTTTTTTCTTTTTTCCATTCATTTCTATTTGGGGAAAACTGAAATCCAAGGATTTAAAGTTTGTTCAGACTCAAGGCACAAACAACCCATAGCAGAGCCAGGTCTCAAGTCTTTTGATTCAGTTTCAGAGATCAAAAAATACTTTAATTAGATATTTAAAGATGTTTTCTTCTTTTATTCACTAGAGTCTGTCCTGATTCTGTCTTACATAGGGAGGGAATGTGGAAATGTCTTAACAATGGGGAAAACAATTGTGATTTGAAAGTTCAACATTGTTATTCACATCAGTTTTTGCTATTATCATTCAGTAAAACTTTCTTCATAAAGTTAAAGAATGAAATAATAGGCTAAATGTAAGCAATTTAATGGAGACTTTTTGAATGATGCTAAAGAAAATACACATTATTTGAATATCTCAGCATGATTGGCAAGTCAGAATTTGACTAAACTTAACAGTAAGTCTTCCTAAATTATTAGCATGAATTAGAATGACTATCTTTGTTTCTCGTGTTTTAGAAAAATACTGTAGTTGCTGTTTTGGTTGAGTATTCTAGTTCCAAAAGAACAATTTACATTTCTAACTCTAAAATTTACAGAATGGTGTATAAAATGACAGATATTAAGAAAAGAACTTCAGTTTTGACAGATTTTAAATCAAAGTTTGTTTAATTAAATTATTTATAAGAATGTTTAATCAGTGGAATTTCTCAAGACTTAAAAAATGCCACGTCTCTAGGAGATATCCAGTTAGAACGAAAACATATGCTGAGTGCTCTTTTGGTTGGACCTATATCAATACTTTAAAAGCTTTTTGCTGCTTTGAAACACAGGATTGGTTTCCTGACAGTGATTTATGTACTAATATTGCCAGCATATTGCCTCTTTTTCATAATCATAAACCTGTTCAAGTTTGGATATTAGATGTAAACATGCCAATATAAAACATACTGACCCTAAAAGAGGTGTTTCTATCCCATGTAAGCACACCGTAGATAATAGCAAATGTGTAGAAGTGAAAAATGGAAGGAAAAACAAAACCTTTTAGCCCATGAAGGACTTTTTTTTTGAGGATTTTAAATTTATCTTCTTGGACTAAGTGGATTAAACGCATGAGTACACTAAGAATATTAACAATTGGTGCTTCACACAGGCCAAGTAATTTGGCACCTTTTAAAACAAATAAAATTTTGACAATTTTTAGAGGAGAAGTCAAGACCAAGACAGAGGAGGACTCATGGAGGCAGANCTCAAGATTAGATTTTCAAGTATTCTTGAGATCTCTACTAAGACTAAACTCCAGGAATGTTTGAGATCCCTTCCAGCTGTTAAGGGCTTGTTGGGCCCTGTACTAAGCAACTTTAATGCGTTTTTTCATCTAGTCCTCAAAGCAATAGTGAAGTCGTTTTCTATTTTTAACTCCACTGTATAGATTAGAAAATTTAGGTTTAAAGGGATGGATAATTTATCTGATTGAGGTTATATGATTGGGAAGTTATGTTACCATAATTCAAACTCAAGTCTATTTCTATCTGCTATCTATTCTGCTCTACTATTATGTCTGTGTAAGAAATATTTCCAAATAATATTTCTTTTTTTCCTCTTCCTACTTTATCCATTGCTTTCACTGATTTCTTTCCTATACTTGAGTTCCACCATGGTGTTTAATCAAGTAAGTGAAAGTGAAAGTCAAGTTGCTCAGTCATGTCCGACTCTTTGCCACCCTGTGGACTGTAGCCCTCCAGGCTCCTCTGTCCATGGGATTCTCCAGGCAAGAATACTGGAGTGGGCTGCCATTTCCTTCTCCAGGGGATCTTCCCAACCCAGGGATCGGACCCAGGTCTCCCGCATTACAGGCAGATGCTTTATCCTCTGAGCCACCAGGGAATCTGTTTTGCCTTCATCATGAGGATGACTATTTCTTTAAAGGAAAGAGAATTTTCATGTGATTTTAACAATTTTATTTACATTCTTTTCATAAGAAAACCTAACGAGGTATCTCAGAGTATATGACTTGAGATAAAGAGAACAAAATTTCATTATTTAAGCTTATTTTATCATAAAATCATAGAAGAGTGGTATAAAATAGGTCCAACAGAAATGTTTTTTCTTTTTTCCATTCATTTCTATTTGGGGAAAACTGAAATCCAAGGATTTAAAGTTTGTTCAGACTCAAGGCACAAACAACCCATAGCAGAGCCAGGTCTCAAGTCTTTTGATTCAGTTTCAGAGATCAAAAAATACTTTAATTAGATATTTAAAGATGTTTTCTTCTTTTATTCACTAGAGTCTGTCCTGATTCTGTCTTACATAGGGAGGGAATGTGGAAATGTCTTAACAATGGGGAAAACAATTGTGATTTGAAAGTTCAACATTGTTATTCACATCAGTTTTTGCTATTATCATTCAGTAAAACTTTCTTCATAAAGTTAAAGAATGAAATAATAGGCTAAATGTAAGCAATTTAATGGAGACTTTTTGAATGATGCTAAAGAAAATACACATTATTTGAATATCTCAGCATGATTGGCAAGTCAGAATTTGACTAAACTTAACAGTAAGTCTTCCTAAATTATTAGCATGAATTAGAATGACTATCTTTGTTTCTCGTGTTTTAGAAAAATACTGTAGTTGCTGTTTTGGTTGAGTATTCTAGTTCCAAAAGAACAATTTACATTTCTAACTCTAAAATTTACAGAATGGTGTATAAAATGACAGATATTAAGAAAAGAACTTCAGTTTTGACAGATTTTAAATCAAAGTTTGTTTAATTAAATTATTTATAAGAATGTTTAATCAGTGGAATTTCTCAAGACTTAAAAAATGCCACGTCTCTAGGAGATATCCAGTTAGAACGAAAACATATGCTGAGTGCTCTTTTGGTTGGACCTATATCAATACTTTAAAAGCTTTTTGCTGCTTTGAAACACAGGATTGGTTTCCTGACAGTGATTTATGTACTAATATTGCCAGCATATTGCCTCTTTTTCATAATCATAAACCTGTTCAAGTTTGGATATTAGATGTAAACATGCCAATATAAAACATACTGACCCTAAAAGAGGTGTTTCTATCCCATGTAAGCACACCGTAGATAATAGCAAATGTGTAGAAGTGAAAAATGGAAGGAAAAACAAAACCTTTTAGCCCATGAAGGACTTTTTTTTTGAGGATTTTAAATTTATCTTCTTGGACTAAGTGGATTAAACGCATGAGTACACTAAGAATATTAACAATTGGTGCTTCACACAGGCCAAGTAATTTGGCACCTTTTAAAACAAATAAAATTTTGACAATTTTTAGAGGAGAAGTCAAGACCAAGACAGAGGAGGACTCATGGAGGCAGAGTTGGATGTTTCCTATTTTATAACTAAGAAATTAGTTCTGTCTCAGAAATTGCAGGCTCTTTTCCAGAAAGCCCTTGAATATGTATAACAGGGCCCACCTTTCTTGGAAAACCATTTAGTGACCATATATTGTTATTTAAGAAGGGCTCATTGGATTCTTATTCATCTCCACCCAGACCTTACATGATTTATCAACATCTTGCTTCCAACCATATCCAATATTCTGTTCAAGGTGAATTTTGGCTAACTGCAATTTTATCTGTTTTACTGCACTTCAGGGCCTGGTCAGCTTCTTCTTGACCCTGCTGTAATTTCACTGATGGAGGTCACACTCATTTTATCACTGAGTTTTCTCAATTCTACCTCTTGTTGACTCCAATAGAAAGCATGAATTGGTACATCAGGTAAGCCATCTCAAAAACATTTGAAGGCAAATCCTTAGAGCATGATACTAAAAATATCTAAACTATTATTAAAATACAAAAATTTTTTTTTAAAGAGTAGAGAACAATTACTTTATATTTTCTTTAAACCACATACTTTGAATGCAACTTCTGGATCAATTACTCTAATATCAGTGGTTTAAATATTAAACATTAGATATCAAGTTTTTTTGATCATTTGTAGAGATTTTATGAAAACTTCCTTATCATGTAAAACCAAAAAAAAAAAAAAAAAAAGATTTTAAAATATTCTTTCTCCAGNTAAGTTATAAAGTTATACATTAGAGTGTATTATTCCAGTTTTGAATTTTAAAACTAATTTGATTATGGCTTTTATATTTGGATAAATAGAGAAATAGATATTTGACCATATCCCAGAAGACCAGTATTTTTACTATACTGCTTGGCATTTTATATTTGAATGTTTTGCAATAATTTTAAATTGTCTATTAAAAAAAGTAGCAATATAAACCAGTATATGACAAAACAATACCACACAGAGAGATACAGAGGGTCTATTATATGAATAAAAATTAAAAAAATTAATCTTTATGATCACCTCCTCCCTTTCTCAGAACAAGCCAGTTTTGCATGATAAAACTAATTTATATAATATGACCATTCTTAACCACCATTCTGTGATTTATCCTTTCTTTATTTTATGTTTACTGAGTATTTATTACAATCCACCTTTTGTGCCATTTCGTGTCAATTTACCATATTCTTTTTAATCCCTGCATGATACTTCATTATATAGATTTATAATAATTTGTTTGATCTGTCTTTTGCTTCTTGATATTAGTATTGTTTTTAACATTTAAAGGAATTTTCAGCTGCTTATATTTTAAAAAGTTTTCATTTTTAAGTTCCTATATATTTTCTGAAAAATAAACATATCTTGTCAATAACAATTGATCACATCCACCCTCTCATAACTTCACTGACTTAAGATTTTATAAAATATTTTATCTGAATCATTTTAGCAATGGGGCATTGTTTTTGTTTAGACATGGGGCATTATTGTTGCTTTGTAGTATATATTTTTTGTGAATAAATCTGAACATTAATTTAAATATATTCCATTTTGATTTTTACTTTTTGTGAAATTCTTGCTATATAATTTGCCTTTATATTTAAGTGAGATACTGTTATTATCTCATTTCTTTGTGAAAGCAATTTAGTATTTAAATTACTTCTGTGACACAAATGTTATGTGTTACAAATATTTTTAAGCTATTAAACTAAAAGTTTAAGGAAGAAAGTCATAATCATCCATAATCTAAGAATAATTTTTAGTGTATTTATTGAATATCTTCCTAGTTTCTGTTTTTCCTTTCTCCTTCTTTCTCTTTTCTTGCCTTATACCTTCCTTCTTTCCTTCCTTTCTACTTATCAAAAACAAAATACAATCATAGAATACATGGTTTTGAGTGTTCTCTTTTTTCACAATATAATTTGAACCCATCCAAAAGTCAACAATATAATTTTTTACGATTTCCACAGAGTATTTTTTTTTTATTGTATAGATCTAGCTATGTAACTAAATGCTGCNTACAATCATAGAATACATGGTTTTGAGTGTTCTCTTTTTTCACAATATAATTTGAACCCATCCAAAAGTCAACAATATAATTTTTTACGATTTCCACAGAGTATTTTTTTTTTATTGTATAGATCTAGCTATGTAACTAAATGCTGCTGATGAGCATTTAGGCTAATCATATTCTGCACCACTATAAAAAACCCAGCTGTGTATATTCTTGTACATTTACCACTTACAGTATGTCTATTTATTTCCTAAATTTTCAGAAGTGATATTTACAGGTCAAAGCACAAGTATATGAAGAACTGTGATATCCATTGTCAAGTGAGGCCTCAATACTATGTGAATTGAGAACTTCCAGTTGTTCAAGCTGGATTTACAAAGGGCAGAGGAACCAGAGATCAAATTATCAACATCTGTTTGATCACAGAAAAAGCAATGCAATTTCAGAAAAACACTACGTCTGCTTCATTGACTATGCTAAAGCCTTTGACTGTGTGGATCACAACAAACTTTGGAAAATTCTTAAAGAGATGGGAATATCAGACCACCTTACCTGCCTCCTAAGAAACCTGTATGCAGGTCAAGAAGCAACAATTAGAACCACACATAAAACAATGGACTGGTTCAAAATTGAGAAAGGAGTATGTCAAGACTGTGTATTGTCATCCTGCTTATTTAACTTCTATGCAGAGTACATCATGAGAAATGCTGGGCTGGATGATGCACAAACAGGAATCAAGACTGCCAGGAAAAATATCAATAAATTCAGATCGCAGATGACACCACCCTTATGGCAGAAAGCCAAGAAGAACTAAATAGCCTCTTGATGAAGGTGGATGAAGAGAGTGAAAAAGCTGGTTTAAAATTCAACATTCAAAAGATGGAGATCATGGCATCTGGTCCCATCACTTCGTGGCAAATAGATGGGGAAACAATGCAAACAGTGAGAGACTTCTTTATTTTCTTGCAATGAGAAACTTCTTAGTTGATAAAGAATCCACCTGCAATACAGGAGACCCCGGTTGGATTCCTGGGTTGGGAAGATCCCCTGGAGAAGGGATAGGCTATCCACTCCAGTATTCTTGGGTTTTCCTTGTGTCTCAGCTGATAAAGAGTCTGCCTGCAATGNTAGTTGATAAAGAATCCACCTGCAATACAGGAGACCCCGGTTGGATTCCTGGGTTGGGAAGATCCCCTGGAGAAGGGATAGGCTATCCACTCCAGTATTCTTGGGTTTTCCTTGTGTCTCAGCTGATAAAGAGTCTGCCTGCAATGTGGGAAACCTCGGTTCAATCCCTGGGTTGGGAAGATCCCCTGGAGAAGGGATAGGCTACCCACTCCAGTATTCTGGCCTGGAGAATTCCATGGACTGTATAGTCCATGGGGTTATAAAGAGTTGGACATAACTGAGTGACTTTCATTTTCACAGAAATCACTCTGGATGGTGACTGCAGCCATGAAATTAAAACATTCTTGTTCCTTGGAAGAAAAGTAATGAAAAATCTAGGCAGAATATTAAAAATCAGAGATATCATTTTGCTGACAAAGTTTCATGGAGTCAAAGCTATGGTTTTTCCAGTAGTCATGTATGGATGTGAGAGTTGGACCATAAAGAAGACTGAGGATTGAAGAACTGACGCTTTTGAACTGTGGTGCTGGAGAGGACTCTTGAGAGTCCCTTGGACTTCAAGGGGATCAGGCCAGTCAATCCTGAAGGAGATCAGTCCTGAATATTCATTAGAAGGACTGATGCTGAAGCTCCAATACTTTGGACACATGATGGGAAGAGCCAAGTGATTGGAAAAGACCTTGATGGTGTGAAAGATTGAAGACAGGAGGAGCAGGGGGTGACAGAGAATAAGATGGCTTCATTAACTCAGTGGACAGGTGTTTGAGCAAACTCCTGGAGACAGTGAAGGACAGGGAATCTTGGCATGCTGCAGTTCATGGAGTTGCAAAGAGCCAGACAAGACTGACTGACTGAACAACAAATTGTCAAACTGCCCTCCAAATTGTTGGNTTGATGGTGTGAAAGATTGAAGACAGGAGGAGCAGGGGGTGACAGAGAATAAGATGGCTTCATTAACTCAATGGACAGGTGTTTGAGCAAACTCCTGGAGAAAGTGAAGGACAGGGAAGCTTGGCATGCTGCAGTTCATGGAGTTGCAAAGAGCCAGACAAGACTGACTGACTGAACAATAAATTGTCAAACTGCCCTCCAAATTGTTGGATCTGGCGCTGGGTTCTTATCATTTTTATTCTTGTTTTTATTATCAATTTTTAATTTACTATTTTATTTTTGAAAAAATCATTTAGTTTAAACTAGTGAGGCTATTTCCCATATTTTAATGATTGGACATTTAAAATAACTTTCTAATGATTTCTTGTACATAGCTTATTCTCTTTCTTTAATTTTATCTCTTTGTATTTGATTTGGACTATTTCTTGCAATTAATCTCTTACCTTATGTACTAAAATATTGTCCTCTTTTTGAAGTATATCTGTCAGTTTTTGTTTATGGTGTTCTGTAATCTAAAATATTTTCCTTAATGCTATCTGGCTTGATGATATATCTTAATGAATGAATGAATGTGAAATAATTAGAAAATAATAAGTGCTGAGTGATGAGATATAGAAAGTGTACATTATTAGCAAGAATACAAATAATAATGGTAATAATAATTAGCATGTACTTAAGGCTGACTTTAAATGCTGCACCTTAGTAAACACTGTGGAGGCAACACCTGACTAAATTCTCAAAAGAATCCAAGGAGAGATGTATCATTGTATTTATTTTACACTTAAGAAAATAAGCCTTAGAGGGTCAAAGTAATTTAACTGACAAGCTAAGATTTAAATAGCAATTTTCATTATTTTTGGAAGCAAGTAATCCTTCCTTCCTTCCTTCTTTTCTTAATATGTATTTATTGAGGGCCAACTTAGCGCCACAGGTATAACTCAAGGCATTGGAGATGTAGCAAGGACAGGTAAATTTAATAAGGCAGAGACTAGTCTAGAACCTTCTCAGAAGAAAATATAAGCAAATAATTGAAAGCTCACAAATAGAGAGACATATTTTTGTGAACACAATCTCAAGCTACAACTCAGATGTGGCAAATGATAACTTTGTTTCAATAAAAATGTTCCTATTCAAACTTTTTGGAGAAAACCATAATTTTCCTTAGTGCATTTATACAAACTCAGTCAATTTGAGATTAAAAAATGAATTTAGGATTCTTCTCAATCCTGCATCTTCCCAGGAACATTTTCCCTCCATGTTGTGCCTACACCATCTGGAACTGTGGAAGTTCTCAGTCCATGGTCTCAGCATCTCTCTATCGCCTTGTGCCAGGAGACCTCCCATTTGATTCATTCCCCAGTTACAAGAAGACATGTCTTTTCAGGCCCATCAACTCTGGGTGTCATATCCTCGACACTCTCCACTAAGGGGTGTGAGAGGGGCTAGGGGTTAGTTGCTCATTGTTTCCTATCTGAGCATGTGGGGTGTCTCTTGACATTGTCTTAGGGTGCTTCCAAGCATGCAAGAAACGTGTTTCCCCTGAATCAACTTTAAGGTCAATTTCCCCCCTCAGGTGCACATACACTCTGGAGTTAATGTTAGATAGGGCAAGATCCAAGGCCCCTTTAATGCCACTCACTTTCTGCCTCTTCTCCCTTCTTCCTAAACCACAGAAATCTTCAGTAGTTTTAGGTGTGCCTGGGGATATCAGTGAAAGTGAAATTTGCTCAGTCATGTCCGACTCTTTGTGACCCCATGGACTGTAGTCCATGGAATTCTCCAGGCCAGAATACTGGTGTGGATAGTCTTTCCCTTCTCCAGGGGATCTTCTCAACCCAGGGCTTGAACCCAGGTCTCCCACCTTGCAGGTGGATTCTTTACTACTGAACCACAAAGGAAACCCAAGAATACTGGAGTGGGTAACCTATTCCTTCTCCAGCAGCTCTTCCCAACCCAGTAATAGAACTGGGATCTCCTGCATTGCTGGTGGATTCTTTACCAACTGAGCTATCAGGGAAGCTCTGTAGATATTGTGAACTGATCAATTAGTTACTCAGCTCTACCTATATTAACACTAAGAACCTGCCTCTTGCTTTAATGATCTAGCCTCTTGTAACTCAAAAAGGTAAAGAATTTGTCAAAAGGTTCATTTGTTTACTTTGATACAAAAGGTAAACATTGATTCTTTCCATCTTTATTTCAATTATGATAATTACCTAAGAGAGGAGAGGTGTTCAAGCTTCAAGCTTGAATTTTTTAAAAATTCTCTTTTTCTCTGTTCTATTCCTCTCTTTTTGCTTCTTTCCTATATAGGATCCTCACTCAAAGCTCTTAGTTATTTCTGATCACAGGAAGAACTTAGGAAACTTAAATGCTTTCTAAAATCTTTCACTGTGAAAAGGTTGCAAGTATTGAGAATTTATAAACTTTAATAGTATTTGTAGTCGCTTTCAAGATTGGCAAATCTTGGAGAGAAATTCATAGTGAATTCCTTATTGATTTTGTCTGCTATTTCTCACATTTCTTATCCTAATTCTGTAAAACATGCCTTGCAGATTTTGCTTGCTTAATCACTAAGTGGGAAAGAAAAGTCAATCAAAGAATGACACATAGTGTTCCAACCTCTAGACCTGAAAAAATAGGGGAGAAAAGAATCAAAGTCTTATTAGAAGTAATACTTCCTTTAACTCATGCTTTTCCTATTCCCTTCCATCATATTGCTTTCAGGTTTGCTCGAACTGAGCATAAGTAAATTAAATATTTTCACTCAATTTACAATCCTGCCATCTGAAGATGCTCTTAGCAATAATGTTTATTTCTGTGTATACAAAGGTCCTAAAAAAGGTAAATGAAGAGTANACCCTGATGCTAGGAAAGATTGAAGGCAGGAGGAGAAGGGGACAACAGAGGATGAGATGGTTGGATGGCCTCACCGACTCAATGCATATGAGTTTGAGTAGGCTCTGGGTGTTGGTGATGGACAGGGAAGCCTGGTGTGCTGCAGCCCATGGGGTCGCAAAGAATCGGACACAACTGAGCAACTGAACTGAGATGGATAGATAGATAGATTAAATATGTAGTTAAGCAGATGGAGATCAATAGGAGAGAAAGAGAGTCAGAAGGGGGAAGAGAGAGAAAGGAGGAGGGGGCGACCCTAGAAGAGCCTCCCAGACGGAGGGATGGTGGGATGAGTGTGTGCAGAGCTCGGGTGGGGGTACCGTGAAGAGACGGTGTACATGGGGCTGGGCAGGGAGGCCATGCCAAGGCCCTGGGGTTTGTTTTCCAGGAAACAGGAAGCCATTGAGAGACTTTGAACAAGACAGCACCTGACCCAACGCGCCTCTGTGCCTTGTGAACTGTCAGCCAGGGAAGCTGCACTTCTGAGGGCATTTTATTAATAAACCAGGCAGACGATTTCTGCTCACCTGGCAGATGAGCCTCCTCTCTATGGTCGGAAGCTGTTGGACAGTGTCTGGGAGGATAAACCCTCCTTGGCTGTATGCAAGAGAAGTGCAGACAAACACTTTGGTTTAGTGAACGTGAAATTGTAATCACACTGGCAATCCTGGTCAAGGTGGATGCCAAACCACGGAGGCCACATGCTCCGGCTGTCAGCCAAGAATGGGGAGGCTCAAGAGGTCAACCCTGTGTGTCCAAGGCCAGCCTCCCCACGAGCCACGGCACTGCCCTCCCACAGGCCATCGGCTCCGGTGGCCACAGGGCATCTAGAGCCCTGCACCTTGCTCTGCACCAGGGACGACCCAGGGCCCACGCACCACCTCCCTGCCGCAGGGTGATGGGTGAGCTGGCCCCAACCTCCGCCTCACCTCCTGCTTTCTGGGGACCACTTGTGTGAGTGCCTGTCCTCAGAGGGAGAACGGGGTGGGCACCTGGGGAGGCTGGAGGCCATCAAGCTGGAAATTGGAGCTGATCCTGGGAAAAGCAGAGAGGGAGCTGGGAAAAGGATTTCAAGAAATCAACAATCCAGTGGAAAGTCTTCAAGCCCAGGTGATGGCAGAGCCCTGCACCCATCGGGAACCAGCCTGACTAACAGACCTGCCCCATCTGCTCATCAGCAGGAAGCAGCATGTGGATAGAAGTGTGGCTGTGTGAAAACCGTGGTGGGTTGTGGAGCCCAGTGGTGGGGGCCGGTGAGGGTAGGAAGCACATGCCCTGACCTCCCCTGGGAGAGATGCCCGCTCCCCGCTGGCAGGGGGATGTGAGCTGAACACCAGGGAACCAGCCATCCCTCTTAGAACCAGGGTCTCATCCACTCCAAGACTGTAGCTGACTCTGGAAGGAACCGGCCTCCTGGCATGTCACCGAGACTCTGTCCCCTACCTGCTGAGGTCTCCCATCCAGACCTCGCTCCCCCCGAGAGGCTGTCCATGGCTCCCTGCACCCACGCCTGTTGAGTGTCCTCCATGTCCGCCCATGACCTTCACACCTGGGTACCGCCCCTCTCAGAGCTGTGTTGATCAGAGCAGGGGCTTCAAGGCCCACTGGCTCCTGTCCACAGCCTGGTCTTCAGACCTTGACAAAGTCATCCGACATCCTCAGCCTTGTATTGCTCCCACCTTGCTAGAGTTTCAGGAGGGCCTAATGAAATAGACGGGAGTGGGGGGAGGGAAGAGCAGTCACCCCACCCTCCTCCCTGCTGGCCCTTCTCACTCCTTCAGGGCTCCTGGGACGTGACCTTGTCCCCCTCTGTCCACGTAGCAACCTATTCTGAGCCCCCACTCTCTCTGTCTCTCCATCTTGGGCCAACACAGCATCTCTCATATCTGGGGCCCTGCCCTCACCCCAGCTTGGAAGTCTTAGCTCGGCCAGGACCTCTGCCTCTTCCTGGGCTCACCACAACACTTAGTATCTTGGGTTTGGGATGTCCTCTCATAGACAGTATTTCTAAATGAGAATCAGTCAGTCCCACAGGAATCCTAGTGCACATCTTAAAATTTATTAGACATTTACATTATTCACTAGAAAGCTCAATTCAGGTCCCATTGATTCGTGTGGTGTCTAGAGACCAGGCAGGCTATGATTACAACGAACGTAATTGATGCCAACAGTCTTCTCTGAGAGCTTCCTGGCCACATCCACTGTTTCCTGGGTTTAGATGTGAATGAGGTGAGAAGAGACTGTACGTACAGGAGACACCAAACTGAGCTACGCTGATGCCGAGCAAAGAGGCCACACTGCTGTGCGGACCAGCAGACGGGCTGTCCCTGGGTGAAAGAAATCTGAGCCCCTGGTCGGGGAACTCGAGCTCCTGCCCGTCCCTGCACCTGCGTGTGGCTCCTCGCTGCCACAACACGCAGTCGCCATGGTCCATCATCCAGGTTTAGGTCCAAGTGAAAGTGGGGAGCTTCTGTCTGAGTCAAAGGCCCAGGCTGATGGTTCATATTCCAGAGGCCATCACTCTCAATGAGATCAGTGGTAGGATGCACGCAGGAAGCCCCCGCAGGGAATGGGGCGCCGAGCTCAGCTCCACCACCCCCCCCCTCCTCTGAGTTCTTTCCCCCCTGATTCACTGATTCCAGTCCTCTCCCTTCTGACCTTCTCCTTCCTCCNCAGGCCTCGCAGAGCTGGAACTTGGCTCCTTCTGCCTGGTGCTCCCAGCACGGTGGCAGTTAGGAAAGTGTGGGGCACCACAGCCACCCCCAAGGGCTCACCTTCTCAACTTGGGCCTTTGAATCTGACTGGTCCATCCTCAGGCCGCCAGCAGTGAGGACAGAAAAGTGAAAGTCGCTTAGTTGTGTCTGACTCTGCAACCCGTGGACTGTATAGTCCATGGAATTCTCCAGGCCAGAATACTGGAGTGAGCAGCCTTTCCCTTCTCCCTTCTCCAGGGTATCTTCCCAACCCAGGGATTAAACCCAGGTCTCCCACATTGCGGGCAGATTTTTTACCAGCTGAGCCACCAGGGAACCTCAAGAATACTTGAGTGGGTAGCCTATCCCTTCTCCAGTGGATCTTCCCGACCCAGGAATTGAACTGGGGTCTCCGCATTGCAGGCAGATTCTTTACCAGCTGAGCTATCAATGGACATGAATTTGAGCAAAATTCATGTTGTTGAAGACTGGTGCCTCCTGATGCCTTAGTTGGTTTTCAGGCCCCTGGGTGGTCTTAGGGGGCTAGCCCAGACAGCAGAGCCCTGGATCCCTCAGGTCATCCCGCCTCTGGGCGTGAGGANAAACAGGTCGTGACAGTCTAGTGACTTCACAAAATCTTTGTACTTTAATTCTTTTTTGTAAAAAAGGTAATAAAGTAAGTTTTTTTTTTTTTTTTTTTTTTACTGTTCTTGGATAAGTAGTTCTCAGGTATTATTTTCAGATTATAGCATAGTTATTCAGCATAGATAGAAGCTGTAGGATCAGAGCTTAACAAACTTTTAGGCAATAAATTTTACACAGGAGAAAAAGAAAAACTAGGAGTTTTCAATGAAAGAATAAAATCCATTGTCACAATGATATGAGCTTCTTATTGTTAAAAGAATCCTACTCGAATTAGAATGAAGGTAAGATACCTTCTTATAGAAATAATAATTATAATAACAAACATTTAAAAATTAGCTCTTATTTTCTCTGGAATGGAAAGTTGGTAAGACCATTAATTAACAACAATTAATGATTGGTAATAAAAAGGGCAACTTCCAATTTGTCAATTTGTAGTATAAGGACATGCAAATATTTAATGGGCTTAAGTTTCTAGACAAATCCAGAATTGTTCTTTTAATCCATGATGTAGCTGGTAAAATATATAGATGCAATAAATGGTAATGGAACAATATCCATTATTGGCTTTTTTCTTCAAAATATTACTATCTAATCAAGGCATTAAAGGTATCAAATAAATGAAGAACCCACACATCTTTTAGGATTTGAAATAGATCAACTGGAATTCCATCACCTCCACTAACTTTGTTTGTAGGGATGCTTCCTAAGGCCCACTTGACTTCCAATTCCCGGATCTCTGGCTCTAGGTGAGTGATCACACCATTGTGGTTATCTGTGTCATGAACTTTTTTGTACAGTTCTGTGTATTCTTGCCACTTCTTAATATCTTTTGCTTCTGTTAGATCTATACCGTTTCTATCTTTTATTGTTCCCATCCTTTGCATGAAATGTTCCTTTGGTGTCTCTAATTTTCTTCAAGAGATCTCTAGTCTTTCCCATTTTATTGTCTTCCTCTATTTCTTTGCATTGATCACTGAGGAGGGCTTTCTTATCCTAAAAGATGATGTGAAGGTGCTGCACTCCATATGCCAGCAAATTTGGAACCTCAGCAGTGGCCACAAGATTGGAAGAGGTCAGCTTTCATTCCAATCCCAAAGAAAAGCAATGCCAAAGAATGTTCAGATTACCGCATAATTGCACTCATCACACACACTAGCAAAGTAATGCTCAAAATTCTCCAAGCCAAGCTTCAACAATACATGTCTGTGAACTTCCAGATTTTCAAGCTGGTTTTAGAAAAGGCAGAGGAACCAGAGATCAAATTGCCAACATCCGTTGGATCATCAAAAAAGCAAAAGAATTCCAGAAAAAAGTCTACTTCTGTTTTATTGACTAAGCCACAGTCTTTGTGTGGATTATAAAAAACTGTGGAACATTCTTAAAAAGATGGGAATACCAGACCAACTTACTTGCCTCCTGAGAAATCTGTATGCAGGTCAGGAATCAACAGTTAGAACCACACATAAAACAATGGACTTGTTCCAAGTTGGGAAAGGAGTACATTAAGGCTGTATATTGTCACCCTGCTTATTAACTTACTTAAGTACATCATCATGAGAAACACTGGGCTGGATAAAGCACAAGTTGGAATCAAGTTTGCCAGGAGAAATATCAATAACCTCAGATATGCAGATAACACCACCCTTATGGCAGAAAGCGAAGAAGAACTAAAGAGCCTCTTGATGAAAGTGAAAGAGGAGAGTGAAAAAGCTGGCTTAAAATTCAACTTTCAAAAAATGAAGATCATGGCATCTGGCATCACTTCATGGCAAATAGATGGGGAAGCAATGGAAACAGTGACAGGCTTTATTTTCTAGGGCTCCAAAATCACTGCAGATGTTGATTACAGCCATGAAATTAAAGATATTTGCTCCTTGAAAGAAAAGCTATGACAAACCTAGGCAACACATTAAAAAGCAGAGATATTACTTTGCCAACAAAGGTCCATCTAGTCAAGGCTATGGTTTTCCAATGGTCATGTATGGATGTGAGAGTTGGAGTACAAAGAAAGCTGAATGCCAAAGAACTGATGCTTTTGAACTGTGGTATTGGAGAAGACTCTTGAGAGTCCCTTGGACTACAAAGAGATCCAAGCAGTCCATCCTAAAGGAAACCAGTCCTGAATATTCATTGGAAGAACTGATGCTGAAGCTTAAACTTTGACCACCTGATGCAAAGAACTGACTTATTAGAAAAGACCCTGATAGTGGGAAAGATTGAAGATGGTAGGAGAAGGGGATGACAAAGGATGAGATGGTTGGATAGCATCACCGACTCGATGGACATGAGTTTGAGTAAGCTCTGGGAGTTGGTGATGGATAGGGAAGCCTGGCCTGCTGCAGTCCATGGGGTTGCAAAGAGTTGTAGATGAGACATCAACTAAACAGAACTCAACACATCTTTGTTTTGATTGACTAAAATTTCAGAAACATGATTAAGATAAGATGTATCTTAATCCCTTATGTCTCCACTGGATTTCAGAAAATAAGAGGAAAGATAGAGAAACAGGAAGGTAATAATTTCCAAGCAGAAATGATTCTACCAAAAACGAAGTTTAGAACTCTGAATATCTTATCATTTCTTATGATAAAATTTAAAATAACACCCATCCCAGTAAAAGGAACTTGGAGAAATGGAAATTTGGTATTACAAGAGGACATAGTGGAGAATACTAGTTCACTCACCCACCATTTTGTTTTGTTTTGTTTTGCTTTCCTGGCCCTTCAATTAGCCATCTTGTCAAATAAGCAGGCATAAAAGTTGACAATAGGAAAAAGAATTTCTCCAAAGGAAAAGGAAATGGGTAAGCCATAACCAGTGACCTTAGTTTTTGGGAGTGGAAAACAAGGATAGATTAAAAAGAAGAAAGTTTCATCTAGCAGCCTCCCGTTGGAAAAAAAAAAAAAGGTAGAGGGAGGGAGAAATGAATAAATTAACAATGCAGTTATGCAAAGTTGGTACAAACTGGTTGTTGGCACAACTAAATAACATCCTTGCAGCCTTGGTAATGTGAAGAATGTAAAGATAAGACACCTAGAGAAAATATCTCTGTAGAAGTAGTCCAGGGGAAGAAATAATGACACAGGGCAGAGATGATGACTAGAAGGCATGAAGGTGGCAATCTGACATCCAAAATGGTGTGGAATGGTTGTTTGGGAATGAATCTCATTTTCTTTTCTTCTTTTTTATAATTGGCTGAGCTGGTTCTTAGGTGTGGCATGCAAGATCTTTAATTCGGCATGCAGACTCTTAGCTGTGGCATGTGGGATCTAGTACCCTGACCAGGAATGGAACCTGATCCCCCTGCATTGGGATCGTGGAGTCTTAGCCACTGGACTACCAGGGAAGTCCCTGAATCTCATTTTCATGTTAATAGCTGTCCATGTGGATTCATTCTAGTAATTTGAAATTTATAAATCATATTTTGATAAATAATTCTCATGTGTAGACAGAGCCTTTAGAGAATGTAATAAAAACTCCTGAGTACACTCGTTAGAATTCCTGCCATTTCTCGACACTGTATTATATAGCACAGTGCGTCATGTAACATCATCAATACCAGCTTGGTGATGGCATCACCGACTCGATGGACATGAGTTTGAGTAAGCTCTGGGAGTTGGTGATGGACAGGGAAGCCTGGTGTGCTGCAGTCCATGGGGGTGCAAAGAGTCAGACACGACTGAGAGACTGAACTCAACTTAACCATGTAATGTAGAACAAGAAATTGAGAGTCTGGAGATAATGTTAAATTAATGAAATGCTGTACACACAAGTGGCATTCTTATGATGTTTCATTATGTTTTGAAATAAAGTTTTATGTCTCAAATTTTTCTCACACTCTTTTTAAGGAAAATAAACCATAGTATGCTAAAATATTTAAAATATACTAGTTGCTTAAATACTATTTCATAAATTAGATGAAAGGGTATTTTAAATTTAAATTAGATGAAAGGTATTAAATTTTCTTGAATGGCATTATATAATTCAAAATCTTTTTGATGGGTTTGAACTTTTATTTTTATTATCATTATTCAATATCATAGGTTGACATAATTTTTAAACAATTCTTTGATGTAGGCTCAAATAGGAGAAATATTAGAAGCTGCAGTGAATTTCAAAATCCATGTAGGATGTACAGTCTCTAAAGCAAAGGAGAACATGATAAAAAAAAGAAAATATAAAAACATTAAACTATTTGCTGCATAATCTTTTACTTGAACTCAGTGAAAAAAAAATTTTTAAGTCATTAAAATTGCTAATGAAAATTCACTTTGAAGGTATAATCAGTTCTTAAGATTTTGACTACAAAAGATCAATGTCCAGTATGGAATTATTGGAGGAGTCTGGATTTCCCTTCAGCTTTCAGCCCTATCTTTCATAACACAGCTGAAGTGGATATACATATCTTCATGACTCGTTCACTGATGAATGCAATTTTCTTCCAATAAAACAAGGGGTGTTTAGAACTTTCATAGCTACCAGATTCCACAAGTGCTGCCTAATTTAACACAGCATTCAAAGACAGAGAATGTAGCTGTCTTTGCAAATAAGATACAGCATTCAGAAGAATACATTGTAATTAAAGCAAACTTAGAACTTGAATATAGAAATTATATGTGGAAACTCCACTCTTCTCCCATAAAAATGAGATTTAAGTGACCTGTGACTGCCAACTTCTTTTTATTTTATTTTTTAAATGAATTGTATTTATTTTGTTCAACTTAACATTTTTAGGAAAGTTGAGTCAAGTGCAACATATGAATGCTTAAATCAAGTTTATGTCTAAATTTAACCACGAGTTAAATCTTACCACGATCTTACCACGAGTTAAAGGATGCCTTGTCAGATTTAGTGGTGGTAAACATAGGTGGGTGGTACTTTCCTGATGGAATGCATTTGTTAATGTTATCTTTGTATAAAATGGATCATTATTTCTTTCAGTTTTAATTTAACAGCAAGTAGAAATCTATACATTTTGTATTTTTTTGCTAAGCTTTTTATTGATAAAAATATTCAGTGAAAATTGTTAACTGTCACCAGGGACACACACAATAAAAAAAATTGTATTCTCTGGTAGAAGCCAAAGATTTATATTTTAAAATTTTTATAATTTTATTGGCTTTTATAGCTTTAAAATATTGTTTCCCTGTTGACAATACATTTGTAATCATGAGTTGCCTGTAGATTAGATGCTTTTAAGTATCCTGTCTTTTTAAATTTATGTTACTATTAGCTTTTGTACATAACAGTAGGAAATCCACTTGTGATAATTTAGGCAGTATATATTAGTGCTGAAGAGAGCAAAGGCTAGATCCCATAATATAATAAATTAGAGTGGTATAATCATCATATTTACAGTAATACAGAAATTTTCTTTTCATTAATGGCTGATTAATCATGTGTGAATAAAAATAGGGACTGTAATGAGTACATTTNTTGTGATAATTTAGGCAGTATATATTAGTGCCGAAGAGAGCAAAGGCTAGATCCCATAATATAATAAATTAGAGTGGTATAATCATCATATTTATAGTAATACAGAAATTTTCTTTTCATTAATGGCTGATTAATCATGTGTGAATAAAAATAGGGACTGTAATGAGTACATTTTGAAAAAATCATCATGCCTATATTTTTCGTACAAGTAAAATTTAAAGTAGTTTTCAAGTTAGGATTCATCTCAATTGTGCTAGCTTAAAAATCACAATTGTCTGAATGCCATGACAGTCTTATATTAGGGTATGCAATATTACCTATTTACATTCAAAAGTTATGTTACAGAAAAATTGATTATACTTTATCTTTTTATTTTGTTACATAAAATGTACTAGTCTGAATTAGCCTAATTTGTCACTATGAATATAATAACATTATTATAGGTGCTTTCTATTTAGATATGTGAAGAAGAAAAATGACTTCTAACAATTTATATAAGTAGATTGTAGTCCTAAAAAGTCAGAATACATTAAAAAGCAAAAGTTTGCTAAATATCCTCTACAGTTAGAAAATAATGGAAAATCTGAATACAACTTTTAATTGTCTCCAACCAACTGTGGATCATGTAGTACTGTAGTGTTTGAAAGAAAGTGAAAGTTGCTCAGTTGTGTCTGGCTCTTTGTGACCCCATGGACTATGCAGTCCATGGAATTCTCCAGGCCAGAATACTGGAGTGGGTAGCTTTTCCCTTCTCCAGGGGATCTTCCTTACCCAGGAATCAAACCCAGGTCTTCTGCATTGAGGGCAGATTCTTTTACCAGCTGAGCCACAAGGGAAGCCCNGCAGTCCATGGAATTCTCCAGGCCAGAATACTGGAGTGGGTAGCTTTTCCCTTCTCCAGGGGATCTTCCTTACCCAGGAATCAAACCCAGGTCTTCTGCATTGAGGGCAGATTCTTTTACCAGCTGAGCCACAAGGGAAGCCCAAGAATACTGGAGTGTGTAGCCAACTCTTTCTCCAGCAGATCTTCCCCATCCAGGAATATAACCAGGGTCTCCTGAATTGCAGGCAGATTCTTTACCAACTGAGCTATCAAGGATTGAAAAATCCATGTATAAATGATCCCACACAGTTCGAATCTATGTTGTTCAAATGTAAAGTATAGTTTGTTAATGAATTCTTTGTAGAAGTTTTGAAAATATTCTTTACATAGAGTTGTTATGAGCATTTTGTATCTCAGTTTCTAGGTTTATAAACTATGAGGGTTGTTATATTCTTTTAATGAATTGGCATTTTTGTCATTATGAAATTATCCTCTTTAGCCTTGGCAGTATTCTTTGCTTTGTAGTCTGGTTTCTCTGATATTAATATAACTATTCCAACTTTCTTTAGGTTAATATTAGCACGATGCATATTTTCTACCCTTTAAATTTTAATCCATGCTTATTTTTATATTTAAAGTATATTTCTCATAAGCAGCCTAAAGTGGAGTGTTGCTCTTGTTACCCAAATCTATAATTTATCTGGTTGGACCGTTGGAAGGCATCACTGACTTATGGACATGAGTTTGAGCACACTCCGGGATATGGGGAAGAACAAGGAAGCTTGGAGTGCTGCATTCCATGGGGTCACAAAGAGTCAGACACAACTGAGGGGCTGAACAACAACCATAATATTTAATGCAATTGATAAGTTTGATTTTAAGTCTTTCCTCTTGGTATTTCTTTTGCTTTCTCCAATTTTTCTCTATTGCTTTCTCCCCCTTGTTTTGCCTTCTCTCTGATTATTATTTTATGATTCTATCTCCTTTGTTATCAATTATGAATATTTGTTTTATTATTTTTGTGTTTGCATTTGGGTTTACAGTATGTAACTATTATCACAGTATATCTTCAAGTGAATTTACAGCACTTCATGTATGAGAATTTTCTAATAGTATCTTGCATTTCTCCCATTCTACTCTTTATTATATTTAACATTTAATATATAATAAACCCACACAAATTGATACTATTTTGTTTAAATAGGCAAATATTTTGCCTGGCTAAATTGCTTCAGTCATATCTAACTCTGTGTGACCCCATGGATCATAACCTGCCAGGCTCCTCTGTCCATATGGGATTCTCCAGGCAAGAATACTGGAGTGGGTTGCCATTTCCTACTCCAGGGCATCTTCCTGACACAGGGATGGAACCCACATCTCTTATGTCTACTGCATTTTCAGGCGAGTTCTTGACCACTAGCGCCACCTGGGAAGACTGCAATTATGTCTAAAAAATTAAAATGATAGGCAATAATTTTTTTCTGTCTCTGTCCATATGTGGAAATTCTTTATTGAATCTCAGACACTGTTCAGTTTAACTTGTTTGTCTAGTTTGTCCTCGATATTTTTGTATTCCTATAGATATTGTTGGGGCTTCCCAAGTGGTGCTAGTGGTAAAGAATTTGCCTGCCAATGCAGGAGACACAGGAGACATGTGTTTGATCCCTAGGTCTGGAAGATCCCCTGGAGTAGGAAATGGCAACCCACTCCAGTATTCTTGCCTGGAAAATTTCACGGACAGAGAAGCCTGGCGGGCTGCAGCCCATAGAGCTGGAAAGAGCAGACACTACTGAGCACACAAAGATATAATGGAGTTTTACTGCAGGACACATCTAGGTACTTGGAATAGTTTGATCCTTTACGTATTACTTTTAAGATTTGTTTTATGAGACCTGGCCGATACCTACTGTATAGCTGATTTCCACTACTGAGATGAGATTCTTCTGAGTATTCTAGCCAATGCCCAGTGAGGCATGGATTCTTTCAGTCTAGCTAGTGAGATGAGTCACTATCCTCCACCTTAAGTCAGCATCAGCTCTGTTTCTTTCAATCCTTTTGGATTGCCTCAGCCCTGAGCTAGTTCCCTTGGAAGTGTATGCTGATCAGTACTCAGCTGAATACTTGAGAAGTTCCCTTTATATACTCAGAGCATGCTTTCTGAGCAGCACTCTTCTCGTAGGTTCTCAGTACTGCCAGTGTTAGTCCTTTTGGTCACCCAGAACTTCCAGTTCAACTTAAATATTCTGCTGGGTCCCCCCTTGTCTGCACTATGACCAGGAAATACATGAGAGCCACTGAACAGCCGAAAGCTCTCATGGTGTTTCTGTTTCTCAGGGATCACTTTAAATCAGTGGCTGATGTCAGTATCTTTAAAATAATGTTTTATATATGCTGTGATTTCTTTTTTTAATTTTTTTAGCATAACATAGTATTTATTTATTTATTTATTTTTTTCCATACATCGACATGAATCCACCACAGGTGTGCACAAGCTCCCAATCCTGAATCCCCCACCCACCTTCCATCCCACAACGTCTCTCTGGATCATCCCCGTGCACCAGCCCCAAGCATCCTGCATCAAACATAGACCGGCGCCTCATTTCTTACATGATAGTATACATGCTTCAATGCCATTCTCCCAAATCATCCCACCCTCTCCCTCTCCCTCAGAGGCCAAAAGTCCGTTCTATATGTCTGTGTCTCTTTTGTTGTGATTTTGAAGGCAATAGCACCCCACTCCAGTACTCTTGCTTGGAAAATCCCATGGACGGAGGAGCCTGGTAGACTGCAGTCCATGGGGTAGCTAGGAGTCAGACACGACTGAGCAACTTCCCTTTCACTTTTCACTCTCATGCATTGGAGAAGGGAATGGCAACCCACTCCAGTGTTCTTGCCTGGAGAAACCCAGGGATGGGGGAGCCTTGGTGGGCTGCCGTCTCTGGGGTCACACAGAGTGAGTCGGACACGACTGAAGCGACTTAGCAGCAGGAGCAGCAGCAGCAGCAGGCTGTGATTTATTTATTTATTTTGGTTGTCCAAGGCAAGAGGGTAAATATGGTTCCTTTAAAAACCTTGCTTGGAAATGTAACAGAAGTCTCTCTTTAACCAGTCTCTAAAATAGGAACAAATTGTTAGCAATTTTCCCATTGCTAGATGATTTTCTTACCACTAGGCTTTGTAATTTGCCTTACTTCTGTTCAAAGACTTATTTTCTCTATTTTTCTCTATAATTAACTTGAAAGATTATTTAAGACTCCATGCAATGATTCCTTCCTTTCCATCAGGGTTACCTGAAGTGTCTCTATTTTCACAACACCTGTTATTACACCTATTCTGCACTTACAGTAGGTTATAATTTTTGATTAACTTCTCTGTTCCCTCTACCAGTCTGTAAAAGACAGAGATAGTGTCTCTCATTATGATATTTTGGTGCTCAATAGTACCTGGAATACAGTAATGATACAATAATGATTTATATAATGAATGGGTCTTCCGTAAGGTGAACAAATAATAAAGAGTAAAATTGCTCTTATTCCATTATTTTTATAAAAGATGATGATATACATTAAGATGCCATTGAAGATCAATTTAATTATTTCTAGGTTTCTCTTATTTCTAATAATCCAGTTCTGAGACCATGTGATCCTGCCTACAGAGAAATAACTTGTTCCAAACAAATTATTAATTGGTAGTTTGAGGTTTTAAAAGTTTAAAACTCAGGTGAAGTTGCATGACAATAACTTCACTGCTGTACTAGTTCAATTATATTATCCGACAACATGTGCTGACTTCATTTTCTCTTTTGTTCCTTGTCCTCATGTGTTTGGGTTACCAGTTGTTAATTGCTTAGTATTTAGGGGACATGCTTTGCTTCATTAGTTCTTGATAGATTCTATAGTATGACATAAAAGATAAGCATAATGATATGACTGGTCTAAATTTCAGCTTGGCCACTTTCTGTGTGTCCATAAGGAAGTCAACCTCCCTGTGCGTCACTTTCCTTCTTTATAAAGTAGGAATAATGATAGTGAATAGCCTATAAGATGAGAGTGAGGATTAAATTTTATTACACAGGGCACACTTTACAGTAATTCTAGAAGAGTTCCTGGCAATTGTAAGAATCATGTAATATTAATTATTACCTTTATAACAATTACCATTTGTCTTTAATCCAGGCTTGCAAATTATTAATTCTTTTTAATATAATTTAAAAATTTTCACTGCTATGAAAAATGCAAGTAAAAAAACAAACAAAATATCTATTTATATTATTGTGGGGATGTAGAAGTTATGAGAAATGGAGGTCTTAGTATCAGGTTTTGACCACATAAAGGACTTTTACATGGAAGGGATTGAAATTATTCTCTATTTTTCAGAGCTAGCATGCTGAAATGTATGGAGGTTATAGGAAGTTATTTTGAATTTTTAATAATACAGATGACAAAAATGTAACATAAGAATTTAAATTTTCCTTTCTAGAAGTGCAAGAGGTGACCTTTCAAACTAGATGGCTTCTGAGATGTCTTCTGATTCTAAAGACCTACATGATTTTAAGTAAAATTTTTAGGCAGAGAAGACATTCATTTATGCTTATACTATATGTTGCATGCATGCTTGCTTGTTGAGCTGCTTCAGTTGTGTCCAATTCTTTGCAACCCTATGGACTGTAGCCCACCAGGCTCCTCCATTCATGGGATTCTCCAGACAAGAATACTGGAGTGGGTTGCCATGCCTTCCTCCAGGGGACCTTCTGACGCATGGATAGAACCCATGTGTTATGTCTCCTGCTTTGGCAGGCAGGTTATTTACCACTAGCACTACTAAGGAAGTCCTCAGTAAGTGTCCACTGTTAGTTAAATATTTAATTGCTGGTGTACCACATTACCTGAAAAGTTGACTTTCATTTTGGGTAAATAATTACTTATAGTTTTGAAGGACTGTCACTTGAAGTAAGTTATAGATTGCAAGTCATATCTATATTTCTTCCTTTAGAGGACCTGTGAGTAGATTGACCATAGGCCTACTGAAACAAAAATGAAGATTATATTTTGTCCTCTACTCATTCTGGATAAATAGCGTATTGAAACAAAGTTACTATGATCTAAAATCTTTGAGTGTTTATTGCACTGGCTAAAAATCTTTAGCAAATATGATTTTGAAGAAGGCCATCAAAACCCTGTACCTGAAATGAGAGTTACTTGGAAGTGTGAACTTGGGTGATTTGCTTTAACCACTAGGAACTAGTTTTTCCATTTAAATCGACCATGTAAACAATGGCCCACAACATATTCTGTGAAACCTGCGGGCCCAGTTGTGTTTAAATTCAAATTTAGCAAAATCATGTAGTGCATCTATCATATATTATTTAATACTAAATGGGATCTGGAGCAGCATTCCACAGAGAAACATATTCATATATTTGTAGTGATTCATGAATATTTATACTAAGTGGGGAAAGAAGGTCTATAAACATACTGACAAAAGCTCAGATTAGTTTTGTCTTTAAATGGGTTTTGGCAGCAAACTGAAAAAAATTAAAAAAAACAACAATTTGGTTTTCAGAGATTTTTGAATTTCGAAAGAGGAGATAAAAGATCATATACCTCTATACTTTACAATGTGAAAAGCAGTTCTGAAGATCAAATGAGATAACTATGAGAAAGTTTATAAATTATAAAGCAGTAAGTAGAGTAAGGCATCATTATTAGCTATGCATTTGACTTTATGTCTATTTTCCAGGCTTTCACTGAATATGAGACATGGGAGATAAGTTTTTATTATGCTGGGTTTGAACCTAGTTTAGAGAAAAAAAGATAAAATTTTCTCTTGGAAGTATATAGTGCTCATACTACTCAGATTTCATTGAAATATGTATTTTCCAGGGATTCAAGTTCTCTTTCTTACCAAAATAATGTTTGTCCATTTCATCTATGATAGAGGTAGTGTTAGTTGCTCAGTCATGTCCAACTCTTTGTGACCCACGGACTGTAGCCTGCCAGGTTGCCCTGTCCATGAAATTCACTAGGGAAGTATACTGGAGTGGGTTGCCATTTCCTTCTCCACTTCTATGATAATAGTCTTTACATGATATCTCAGAGATATCAGAAGCTTTGAATTTATTCATTTATTCATTCAGTAATTGCTCATTTTGAATTATTATACATCGAATAAATATTCAGCAAGAAATAGTATCAGTTTGAGAACCTGACATAAAGTTGTTTGATTAAAAAAGAAAGATTAGAGTGGTGAAAGAAATTCTAATTTACATGATAATGGAGCACAAGATGAAACTAATTAGAAAGTTCAAATATAGAACATGGATATTCATGTGTAGATAGATGTAACAAATTGGGGACAGTCTTGTTGGATGTGTAAGGAGATTCTTCTGCACTTGGCTGAGAAGCCATAATTGGAATTTCAGTGAGATGCTATTGGCAACTGTGGCCAGGAAAAGCAGTAAGTGTTCATATGGATTTGGCATGATGGGACAAGGTAGAGAGCTCCCCAGAGAGCTCTAGAATGCTGCTCCCACTTCTAGCCCTTCTTTGGTAAACCACTCTGTGAATGATATTAAATGTAAGTACAGGAACCACTGTACTGATTATTTCTATCTTCTAATATTATTTGACATTTACATTACTTATCTCTACATAATTCAAAATAATTGGAATCCACAGGAAATTGGGGGATCTACCAATTAATATATATGATTTATTTAATTCTTCAGCATCCAGACAGATTTTAATACTCTAGCTTCTTGGACAAAAAGGATGAAACTTTTTTCTCACAAAGTGAGAATGTGAACGTACGGTGGCAACTTAAAGGAAAGTATAATGATAAAAGCAGTGATATGGTAACATACATGGTCTAGTCTTACTCGTCTCTTAAGTCAACCTGATTTTTTAAATTTGTAACTGAGATGCTTAAGTTTAATATATGAGCTATATATATATGTGTCTGTGTGTGTGTGTACATTTTGTATCATTTTGTATATTTAAATATTTCTCACAGAGATACTGTTTATTATTTTTTGAGGAACATATATTATATGCCTTCAGATTTTCCTTTGTAATTTTTTCTTTTTTTAAAATTTTATATGATGTATATATATTTTTTACTTTATTTTACTTTACAATACTCTTGGCTTTGCCATACATCGACATGAATCCACCACAGGTGTACACGAGCTCCCAATCCTGAATCCCCTCCCACCTCCCACCGCACAACGTCTCTCTGGATCATCCCCGTGCACTAGCAACCTGATTTTAAACATAGAAACTTAATATGCCTGAATCTCACTTTTCTCCTGTAGAAACTGTAGTGATAGATGTGATAAGTTTTGGCCCTGCTATCTGCTCAAAGTTTCTCTTTTAAGCTCAGTGTAGTTTGGTGCTTTTAAATTTTACTTTAGCAATGTACTATGCTTTAAAAATCCACCCCAAATATAGAAATGTCAGTGATTGTTTCACCAGGTTAATATAACGTTTTCTTTTCATGTTTGTTCTTGAATGAAAAACCAGGCAATGTATAAATCCCTTTGCCCATTACTCAGCATCCCTCAAGTTCTCTGTATTTGTTGTTGTTGTTCAGTCACTAAGTCGTGTCTGGCTCTTTGTGACCCCATGGACTGCAGCATGTCAGGCTTCCCTGTCCTTCACCATCTCCCGGAGTTTGCTCAAACTTATGTCCATTGAGTCAGCAATGCTATCCAACCGTTTCATCCTCTGTTGCCACCTTCTCCTCCTGCTCTCAGTCTTCCCAGCATCACGGGTTTTGGCCACCTGATGCAAAGGTGGCCAAAGTATTGGAACTTCAGCTTTAACATCAGTCTTTCCAATGAATATTCGGGTTTCATTTCCTTTAGGACTGACTGGTTTGATCTCCTTGCTGTCCAAGGAACTCTCGAGTCTTCTTTAGCACCACAATTCAAAAGCATCAATTCTTTGACACTCCGTCTTCTTTACAGTCCAGCTCTCACATCTGTATATAACTACTGGAAAAATCGTAGCTTTGAATATATGCATTTTTGTTGGCAAAGTTTTGCCTCTGCTTTTCAATATACCGTCTAGGATTGTCATAGCTTTTCATCTAAGGAGAAAGTGTCTTTTAAATTTCATGGCTGCAGTCACAGTCTGCAGTGATTTAGGAGCCCAAGAAGATAAAATTTGTCACTCTTTTGAATTTTTCCCCTTCTATTTCCCATGAAGTGATGGAGTCAGATACCATGATCTTGGCATGATGTTGCTATCTATGCACTTAAGTGTAGTTTAACACAACTAGATATTTTATACTAAATATATTTTCTTCAGTACTAATCATGTCATCATTTCTAATTTTTTGAACCCTTTTCTGTCTTTTTTATGAAAAGCCAGATAATTGTGAGTTCCCACTAGAGAAAACATTGGTGGCCACTATGAGTAACAGACACATTAATTGTGCATGACAATTTTCTCTGCTCTTCACTTGCCTCCAAGGAGGGCTTGGCATCAGTTTTTGTCTGAAGGCAGAGACTCCTTCTTTAGGACAGTCTCTTGAATCTGTGCATAGAATAAGTGCACCTTCTTTCTACAAAGCTAAAGAATTAGATTTCTGCTTTAAAATGGCTTAGTGAAGGTTATTTATGAATATGTTTATATGAATAGTTTCCATTGACTATATGTACTATATTTCTATGTGTTTTATATGTATTTCTCTTGTACTTTTTATATTTTAAAGAGACTATTGAGTTTTGTCTTTTATTATGGGAACAATCAGTTTTTAAGCATATAGTCTTTTAAAAATATTTTGTTTCATTGAAGTATGCATAGGTGTGTGCTAAGTCACTTCAGTCATGTCCCACTTTTTGCAACCATATGAACTGTAGCCCACCAGGCTCCTCTGTCCATGGGATTCTCCTGGCAAGAATACTGAAGTGAGTTGCCATGCCCTTCTCCAGGGGATCTTCCCAATCCAGGGATAGAACTCACATCTCTATCACCAATGCAATGGACATGAACTAGGGTAAACATCAGGAGTTGGTGAGGGACAGGGTGGCCTGGTGTGCTGCAGTCTATGGGGTTGCAAAGAGTCGGATATAACTGAGGGACTGAACAACAAACAGCTTTAAAGTATTCTTTCAAATTTTGTTGTGATGTTAAGATACATATGTAGGAGTCTTCCAAGTTAGAATTTCTAAAAATGCCTTGTGTTAGGAAGTATAATTTTAAGGTACTCAAGTAAAATTCTGTTAACCCATTAGTCACCTGGATATCAGTTCAATTCAATTCAGTCGCTCAGTCATGTCCAATGCTTTGTGACCCCGTGGATTGCAGCATGCCAGGCTTCCCTGTCATTCATCATCTCCTGGAGCTTGCTCAAGCTCATGTGCATTGAGTCTGATGCCATTCAACCATCTTGTCCTTTGTCATCCCTTCTCCTCCTGCTTTTCCCAGCTTCAGGGTCTTTTCCAGTGAGTCAGTTCTTTGCATCAGGTGGCCAAAGGACTGGAGCTTCAGCATCAGTGAATATTCCAATGAATATTCAGGACTGATTTCCTTTAGGATTGACTGGTTTGACCTCCTTGCAGTCCAAGGAACTCTCAAGAGTCTTCTCTTAACACCACAGTTCAAAAGCATGAATCCTTCAGCATTCAGTTTTCTTTATAGTCCAACGCTCCCATCCATACATGACCACTGGAAAAGCCATAGCTTTGACTATATGCTCCTTTGTTGGAAAAATAATGTCTCTGTTTTTTAATATGCTGTCCTGATGACTCAGATGGTAAAGAGTCTGCCCACAATGAGGGAGACCTGAGTTCAATCCCTAAGTTGGGCAGATCCCCTGGAGAAGAAAATAGCAACTCACTCCAGAATTCTTGCCTGGAAAATACTATGGACAGAGAAGCCTGGCAGGCTACAGTCCATAGGATTGCAAACAGTGGGACTCGACTGAGTGACTTCACCTTCTTTCCCTTTTTTTTTTTTTCACCCAGCAGACAGCAGGCTCGGGAGCCNATTCTTGCCTGGAAAATACTATGGACAGAGAAGCCTGGCAGGCTACAGTCCATAGGATTGCAAACAGTGGGACTCGACTGAGTGACTTCACCTTCTTTCCCTTTTTTTTTTTTTTTCAGGTTGGTTATAGCTTTTCTTCCAAGGAGCAAGCATCTTTTAATTTCATGGCTGCAGTCACCATCTGCAGTGATTTTGGAGCCCAAGGAAATAAAGTCTGTCGTTGCCATTGTTTCCCAATCTATTTGGAATGAAATGATGGGGCTGGATGCCATGATTTTTGTTTTTTTAATGCTGAGTTTTAAGTCAGCTTTTTCACTCTCTTCTTTCACTTTCATCAAGAGGCTCTTTAGTTCCTCTTCGTTTTCTGCCATAAGCGTGGTGTCATTTGCATATCTGAGGTTATTTATATTTCTTCCAGAAATCTCGATTCCAGCTTGTGCTTCATCCAGTCCAGCATTTCATATGATGTACTCTGCATATGAGTTAAATAAGCAGGTGATAGTATACAACCTTGATGTACTCCTTTCTCAATTTTGAACCAGTCCGGTATATAAATGGTTAATCTGGCATTTGGGCATTTTAACAAAAAAGAAAACAAATTTTGTTACATATATTCTGCTATCTCATTTTATACTTGAAAATAAACTGAAGAGATATTAAAACTCATTTTATAGATGAAAAATGGATGTTAAAAGATTAAATAGGAAATATGTGACAAGTCCATGTTTTAGTTTTACGAAGTGTATGGTAAAATGATTAGCCCTTCAGTTCAGTTCAGTTTAGTCGTTCAGTTGTGTCCGACTTTGTGACCCCATGGACTGCGCATGCCAGGCTTCCCTGTCCATCATCAACTCCCAGCCTTTAACCTATAATAATATTCTATTATGAACAGAGTTAAACACCTTGCAAATAGCTCTAAGAATTCACCACATTTAGAATCTTTTTTTAACCTTAGAAATGACATGAAAGGTTAATTGAATGGTGTTAATTGTAAGATGATCCATATAGCTAAAAATTAGAAGTTTCTTCTTTTTTGAATTTTTTCCAGCTTCATTTAAGTGTAACTGACAAAAAACGTGAAACTGTTAAAGTGTACAGTGGAATGACTTGATATGCATGTATACTGTGAAAGGATTCACTCTCTTGAATTAACACACCCATCACTTCACTTATTTACCTTTTTGTGTCTGTGTGAGGACATTTTTCTACTCTTTTCGCAAATTTCAACTATACAGTACAGTGTTACCAACTATAGTCATCACGTTACACTTACAGATCCTCAAAACTCTTCACCCTGTAGCTAGAAGTTTACACCCTTTCATTGTTGTTGTTCAGTTGCTCATTCATGTGCCACTCATTGTGACCCCATGGACTGCAGCACACCAGGCTTCCCTGTCATTAACCTCTATCCTTTACCTATTTCTCCCACTCCCTAGTCCCCTGAAACCACTTTTTTTTACTCTAATTTCTGATTTTGACTTTTTTGTTTTCGAAATTCCACATAAGTGATACCATGCACCAGGCAGTATTTGTCTTTCTCTGTTTGGTTAATTTACTTGGCAGAATGCCCTCCAGTTTCATCCATGTTTTGCAAATGACAAGTTTTTATTTTTTAAGGTTGGATAATATTCAATTAAAAACACACACACACATGGTTAGTGTTAGTGTGTTAGTTGCTCAGTCATGTCTGACTCTTTGTGACCCCATAGACTTTGGCCCACCAGGCTCCTCTGTCCATATGGAATTTTCCAGGTAAGAATACTGGAGTGAGTTACCATGTCCTCCTTCAGTGGATCGTCCCAACCCAGGGATTGAACCTGGATCTCCCACATAGCAGGCATATTCTTTATCTTCAGAACCACCAAAGAAGCCCCCATATATATACCACAACTTGTTTATCCATTTATCTATAGATGGACACTTAACTTTTTCCATATCTTGTCTTGTGAATAATGTTGCTATTATGAACATGGGCGGAGAAGGCAATGGCACCCCACTCCAGTACTCTTGCTTGGAAAATCCAATGGATGGAGGAGCCTGGTAAGCTGCAGTCCATGGGGTCGCTGAGGGTTGGACACAACTGAGCGACTTCACTTTCACTTTTCACTTTCATGCATTGGAGAAGGAAATGGCAACCCGCTCCAGTGTTCTTGCCTGGAGAATCCCAGAGACAGGGCTGCCTGTCTGGGGTCGCACGGAGTCGGACACAACTGAAGTGATTTAGCAGTAGCAGCAGCAGTATGAACATGGGAGTAAAGAAATCTCTTTAAAATAATGATTTTGTTTCCTTTGGATATACACTTAGAGGTGGGATTGCCAAATCATGTGGAAGTTCTATTTTTAATTTCTTGAGGAAATTCCATACTATTTGTTATAGTGGCTGTAACAGTTTACATTCCTACTATAAGTGTTCCCTTTTCTCCACATCTTTGCCACACTTGTTATTTGTTGGTCATTTTGATAATAGTCATCCTAAGAAGTATGAAGTGATATCTCATTGTGGTTTTAATTTGCCTTTCCCTGACGTTTAGTATTGTTGAGCACCTTTTTATATACTTGCTGGCCATTTGTATGTCTTCTTTGGAAAAGTCCTATATTGATCCTTTGCCCATTTTTTAAAAAATTGAAGTTTTTTTTTTTCTATAAAGTTGTATGAGTCCCTTGCGTATTTTGAATATTTATCCCTTAGTGGATATGTTGTTTGCAAATATTTTCTTTCATTCCATACATTGCCTTTTCATTTTATTATATATATTTTTTCTTCTGTCATGCAGAAGTTGTTTAGTTTGATGTAGTCCTACTTGCTTGTTTTCCTAAGCCTTTGCTGTCCAGAATGTTCTTGCCAAGACCAGTGTCAAGGAGCTTTATCCTGTGTTTTCTTTTAGAATTTTTATAGTTTCAGGTCTTGTGTTCAAGTTGAATCCATTTTTGGCTGATTTTTTGGTGCAGTATAGGATTGAAGTCCAATCTCATTTTTTTTGGCTTGTGATTACCTAGTTTATCCATTACTATTTATTGAAGAGACTATATTTTATCCATTAAACTTTTGGCACCTTAGTAAAAAAAATAATTGACCATATATGCAGAGGTTTATTTGTGAGCTTTCTATTTCCCCAGTCTGTAAGTCTACATGATGTATATGACATTTATGTCACTGTCATGCTGTTTTGATTACTGTAGCTTTGTAATACAGCTTGAAATCTGGAGGTATGATACCTTTAGCTTTGTTGTTTTATTTTTTTCATGAGTATTTTAGCTATTCAATGTCTTTTGTGGGTCCCAGGCAAATTTTAGGTTTGTTCTATTTCTGTGAAAAATGCCATTGAAATTTTGAGAGGGATTGTATTGAACCTATGGTTTAATTTGAGTAGTATGGATATTTCAATAATATTAATTCTTACAATATATAGACAATGGATATCTTTACACTTATTTATATCATCTTCAATTTCTTTAATCAAAGTCATAATTTTCTGTGTATAGGTCTTTTANTATTGAACCTATGGTTTAATTTGAGTAGTATGGATATTTCAATAATATTAATTCTTACAATATATAGACAATGGATATCTTTACACTTATTTATATCATCTTCAATTTCTTTAATCAAAGTCATAATTTTCTGTGTATAGGTCTTTTACCTTGTTGGTTAAATTTATTCCTAAGAATTATGATGTTTTCAAGGCTATAGTATACGCATTTTTTTTTCTTAATTTCTCTCTTGATAGTTTGTTGTTCATATGTAGAAGTAGAACACATTTTTGTATATTGATTTTTGTATTCTGCAACTTTACTGAAATTATGTATTAGTTCTAACAGCATTTTGGTGGCATCTTCAGGGTTTTCTATATATAAACTCATGTTATCTGCCACTACAGAAAATTTTACTCCTTCCTTTCAGATATGGATTCCTTTTCTTGTCTAATTTCTTTGCCTAGGATTTGCAGTAATAGTTTGAATAAAAATGCTGAGAGGGAGCATTCCTTCCTTGTTCCTGATCTCCTTCTTTAACTTTTGATNGACATACTCCTTTCCCAATTTGGAACCAGTCTGTTGTTCCATGTCTGGTTCTAACTGTTGCTTCTTGACTAGCACAAATGTTTCTAGAGTCAAGTCAGGTGGTCTGGTATTCCCATCTCTTGATGAATTTTCCACAGTTTGTTGTGATGTATGTACACAGCCAAAAACTTTGGCATAATCAATAAGTCAGAAGTAGATGTTATCATTAACAGTTATTACTACTCTATTGAACTCCCAGCTGCTGTAGTCTGAGGAGTATCACATTAGATGATTGATGATCCAGAAAAGTGCCAGAAAATCAGAAAGTGTTTAAAAACAACTGCAGATTAATAGGAGGATATCAAACAGTTAAAGAACCTACTGGAAGAGATCCCAAGAGTCAAACCTACAACTATTTGAGCAATAAAAATAAAGTAGTCTTGAACCATAGCTCAAAGTATAAAATAAATATCATTGAATCCACACTGATATAAATGATATTGGCTATACAAATAAATGTGGAAGAATGGACAATCCTGCCATGAGATGTATTTCAAATAATTTATGTACTCTGTTCTCAGAAGTGGAGCAGTATTTTCCATTCTTTAAGTCTAGGTTGTATAGACTGACTTCCTTTCAAAGAGAACAGTATCAATAGAGGGGTAAAGGACTAACTTCACACTGGAAATCCTGACACACACTATCTTATGCAGGTGATCAAGGTCAAAGTGAACAGCGATAAGTCATGTTGATAGTATGTATCCTTGATATGATGTAATAACAATGGCACTTTATCTCTGAGATCTTCCTCACATAACCCCAGTCTAATCATAGGAAAAACATTGGACAAATTTAAAGGGAGGGACATCCTACAAAATACGTGATTGTGGTCTTCAAAAACTGTCAAAGTTATCAGAAACAAGGAAAGTCCGAGAAACTGTCATTTCTAAGAGAAGCTTATGGAGACATAACCACCGAATGTAGTGTGGTGTCTTTGGTAGGATCCCATAACAGGAAAAGGACATTAGGGAAAACTATGGAAATCTGAATATAGTGGTGGCTTTGATAATGATACATCAACCTTATTTCATCATCAGGGAAGTTGGTTTGGGTATATGGGAAATTTCTGTACTATTTTAATAACTTTTCTAAATATCTAAAGCTATGCTAAAACATAAAGTGTACTTTTTAAACTGAAAAGAACAAACAAGTTGTTGCCAGATGGAAGGGGAATAGGAGAAGGTGAAAGAGGTAAAGGAGATTAAGAGAAACAAACTACCAGTTATAAAATAAAATAAGCAAGTCACAAGGATGTAATGTACAGTGCAGGGAATATATTCAGCTATAATAACTTTGCATGGTGCATAATGTATAAAAATTTGAAATCATTGTGCTGTACACCTAAAACTAATATAATAAATCAACCATGTTTAAATTATTAAAAAGCTGATCCATGAAAGCATCTGTGGTATAAATAGGATAAAAAGCAGGGCATGCAATTACATGTCCAATTTGCTAAAAGTCTGAAAATGGAAAAATATATGAGAAAAAAAAAACATATGAGGAAAGAAAACAACAAAAATTCTCTAATACCTGTGTTTAGGTAATATGACCATGGTGATTTCCCTTATATTTATCAGTTTGCCAATTTTCTCTAATGACATGTATTGATTTTATAATAAGAATGGAGAGGCAGGAAGATGTTTCATGGATCAAAGAACTAAGAGGTGTACTTTTTTCTAGATGTAAGGATGTACAGAGCAGATACTTGGCACTGCTCCTTTGATAAAAAATATTTAAAGGAACATACAACACTGGGAGAGTCATCAAAATAAATATCAAAGCCAAACTAAAATCAAAGCACAGTTATAGACCCAGGTAATGCCTATATTTAATAGCTACCTCATAGCATAATTTTTAGTTTTTGTGATGGTTTCAGACTTACATAAAATTTCTATTTGAGAGTCTTTTTAAACATGAATTATACCTGTATGGAAAGTGTCTGAACTCACCCTGTGTACTATATTAAATGACAGAGATTATGAGTTTCTGAAGCAAAAACATGGTCTTTTTGTATATGGTAACATTATACTTATATAAGTACACAGTACAGTTTATTTTAAAATACATGTTCACATTCCTTATTTCCACTGCCATGCAACTGTATATATGTGCATGGAAATTGTCAATGACACTCAGTAATCATAGCTAATATATTTATAGTTTTGATTGCCACACTATCCTTGATAGTAACCTATATATGTTATTTATTAAAAATGATAAATAAACAGTATGGGAAAAGAAATCTTGGAAGCATAATATTCTTTACCATGGAGGTCTGTTATAAGGTAGACAGATGCTCATCAGAAACTGTATGAAATCATGTGGTTTATGTAAATATAAGAATGTATTCCTGAAGTACTGTACCATGAATATCAGAAAGTTAACATAAGTCATCAGTGAACACGATGTTTTTAAATTGCTAAAATTAATTGATGACTAAAAAGATACGTATATAGCCGAGGCATGAATTGAATCATTCAACTTAATGTTGAATGAGAACTACCTAATTCATCTTTACTAGTTTTTATACCTTTTACAAGTATCTTGAATATTCAAGATATCCACTCAAAAATTTACCCTATGCTTTAGAAGCTCATGTGTGTTTTTAAATAAACGTGTGATTATCTCCATTAAAACCACTCAACATAATTATTTTAAATGTGATTTTTTTTCCTGGCCAAATTCATTTTATCACTCAGTGTATTGCCTTAATAATGTAATAATGGGCTCTACCCTTGCTGCAATCAACAAGACTGTGTGGTGTGCTCTTTTTAATCAAAGATGTCACAAATGAGAAAATTAGATATTGAGTAAGAAAATGGATTGTTTTCATTATAAAGCTTGTGCTGGCGTTAATTAGATTATGTATATACAACTGCATATCAAAACATAGAAATACACATCATAAAACTCAAAGCTAACTGGCTGACCCTTTTGTCTCTTTTTCAGGGGTCCAACTATGGCCTTTGTAGGGGATGTTCCTGAATTTGCAGCATACCATTGATGGCCAAATCAATGCATGTATTGAAAGCAGGTGCTGAGATGCCATAAACTGCTTCACCAGCCAGAGATGACAACCTCTTAAAGGGACTGAAAGCTTTAATGGAAACAGTTCTGTTTATTTGCAGGAAGCAAGATTTCTTGCTTGAAAGATTAATCAATTCTTTCATCTGATAAGAAATTTAATTGAGGACAACATCCAGAGGTGAAAATATTGTTCAGCCAGCTGCTTCTCTTGCCATTCTGTCATATTAATTGGGATTGTCCTAATATTTTCATTGTTGAATTCACTTGACAGAATCACTAAATTACATTAAAGCTGTTTAAGCATGAGTTCTGTGAGAGGCAATCTTTTAAAATTTGAGCAGTATGTAGAAAGCATGAAACTGATGTATTAGGATAATTGCACAATTCTTTAACAATACAATATAGCGTCTACTTCCATTTACCAGTGAGGTGTGACACTCACCTCACACTCATATCAGTAATGTGGGTAATTTGCTTTGAAGCAAATATTTACTCAGAAGTTGACGTGGAATGTTTATTAATCATTTTGTGCTCTGTTTTCTTGTCTCCCATGAGAAGAGGTGTTGGTATGTTTACTTCTTTTGTACATGCCCAATTGTTACATTAATAGCAGAATGTAAAGAAAAAACAATATTGAAGAAAAAAGCCTTTATAACTTGTACACTCATCCCATCACTCAGGCACTGCTTCTGGAACTGTAAGCTGTCTGAATCTTTTCCCAATCAGGCTGCCATAATATTGTGTGCGTGGTGCTGTGCTCAGTTGTGTCTGACTCTGTGCAACCCCAAGGACTGTAGCCTGCCAGGCTCCTCTGTCCATGGCATTCTCCAGGCAAGAATACTGGAGCAGGTTTCTTACTCCAGGGAATCTTCCTGAGCCAGGGATCAAACCATTGACTCTTGCATCTCCTGCACTGGCCGGCCCCTGCCATACTCTTTAACTCTACCTAAGGACAACTGGACAATATTCTTCCATTGACTAACGTCCAAGTGTGTTGTGCTCTGTTGCTTACATTCTGCCTACACATTCAAAAGAGAAATTTGGAGTCAGAGGAAAGTCTTTGTGCTTCTGATATAAAGCCCTACATCATTTACTTCTCAAATATTTTTTAAACATCCCTTGATTTATTCTATTTTGTTCCAAGGCAGGTTATGTCGTGTAGAGACTATGCCACCAGCCTTCGTAGCTTCTTCACACTGCTATTGTGCTGATGCTAAGTCGCTTCAGTCGTGTCCGACTCTGTGCGACCCCATAGACGGCAGCCCACCAGGCTCCCCCGTCCCTGGGATTCTCCAGGCAAGAACACTGGAGTGGGTTGCCATTTCCTTCTCCAATGCATGAAAGTGAAAAGTGAAAGTGAAGTCTTTCAGTCGTGTCTGACTCTTCGCGAACCTGTGGACTGCAGCCTACCAGGCTCTTCTGTCCATGGGATTTTACAAGCAAGAGTACTAGAGTGGGTCGCCAGTGCCTTCTCTGCTGCTATTGTGACCTATTTAAATTTATTATCTGCATTTTAGCACCATTTTGAAACTCCATAGCTAATTCCCATAATGTCTATAGGTATCATCCAAGCTCTCCAGCATGGCTTACAACAACCTTTATCATCTGACTCACAAGTACCTTCTGCCTTCACCCTATAGTTCTCCCTACCAAGCACTTCACTTAGTATCTGAAGAAACACCAACCTCTAGTTTAATTTCATTCTTCCTCCACATTCTCCAATCTGCTGGAAATGCCCCACATTCCTATTCCAAATTTTAGATATTCACCCCTGCCCTTCCAGGTATTCTTCTTGAGACAACTGAACTGACCTGCTACTTTTTCTGTGTTATAATGCATCTGTTTTCCTCTGTCATTGCCCTTATTACAGGATATCAAAATTCACTAGCTTTTTTTTTTTTAATGAGTCCTAGATATCTTCATCTTTGTAGTCCTAGTAATTAGCATGGCACCTAAGTCATACCTGGTGCTCATTAAATGCTCAGGGATGGTTGAGTTCATTTAAGTTATAGAATAATTTTTTGATCTCCACCTTCTGGTTCAAATCCATTTTTTTTCCAGAATGACCAAGTAAACTGCTCTTAATTAATCATAAACTTTTCCAAAATTTTTATCAACTGTAGTTTTAGTCAGGAATGTCCTTTCTGGCTGCTACTTATTTACGAATGATGCTGTCAGAGATACCTTGGGCAGGGAAAAGACACAGACACAGACCTACAGCTGCTCTTGCCGAAGCACCAGTGTTCTTGCTGCCCCAAGGCCTGAAATCAGCTGTTGAAAAACCAGGGGACTCTGCCACTGAGGTTCCCCAAAGATTTGATCTCCTTATCTCATACTGCTCACAGTTCCATGATTGGTGGGACACAAAGGACATGGATAATTTCAGTCTGAAAAAGGCCATTTTATCTTGTCAGCCTTTTCATTACATGAAGTCAAATTAGAAGTTGTATGAGCTACCTTACCAGCCACCTGCCACCAGCTCAAGTGTATAAATAAAAAAAATTAACTTTTTACAACCTAATGGAAATTAATTTATCAACAGCTTATACCGGTTTTGTCTGGAATCTGGGGTACTAGAAATAACAATTCTGAAAACTGTAGTGTAATGTCTTTACAAAGTTTTCTGACAGCCTATATTGTTAGCTTCCAAGAACACCTAAAAACCACACTTGTACCCACTTTCCCATCCCTTATTTATTATTATTCCATTCATAGAATTAGGAAATGTTGAGGTAGACAGGTGGAGTACAGGAACACAACTGCACCCCAAATGGGGCTCGAAAGCTTTAGGAATTCACTCGCAGCTCCTTCCCATGCCCAAGAGAGAGATTTCATCCCTTCTCTGAAGTTCAGAGAGAAGTCATCTTTTGGGATATAATCACTTAGGAGAGTCATTCATTCTTCTCTCAAATCCCATGGTTAAATGGCACAGGGTTGCCAAGGTCATGAGTGGATTTCTGGCTCCTTAGACTTGGATAGTGGGAGTAGGTGAGGATGGTAGTAACACTTAGCCAGAAACACTTGGGACTTCTCTGCTAGTCCAGTGGTTAAGAATCCCCATTGCAATGTAGGGGGCGCATGTTTGATCCCTGGTGGGGGAACTAAGATCCCACATGCTGCAGAGTAACTAAGCCCGTGGACCTCAATGAAAGATCCTACATGGTGCAACAAAGATTCTGTATGCTGCAGCTAAGACCTGACACAGTCAAATACATAAATAGATAAAAAATTTTAAAAGAAAGAAACACTGCTTCCTTTCCAAATTTCTGATCTTCTGGAGGTTTTCCCAGCACTCATTTCCCCCTTAATATTATAAAGAGACAGAGGTCTTTCAACAAAAGGATTACTTAAACTTCCCGTTAACTTAGGGAAACAGAGCTATCCACAAGGCCTGCAGTGCATGTGTAAGGAAAACCGCACAACAATAAAGATTGCTACTGTCAGGATTGGTCTTCTGCAGAGATTTTTCTTGATGATTAAAACCACTGTAGGTGGTTGGACAACGATGAGCCTCTTGGTGGTCAGGCTTCTGCTCCTTTGACCAAAGAGTACTATTTATTGTTATTAACAAGGTTTATATACAGGCTTTCTTAGTTCAGATGCTCTTTGCAATGCAGAAAAGTGGGGAAAGTAGGACAAACTAACCAAAAGAGAATAGCTTCAATTTGTTGGTGAACTTGAAAGTATGCCTGCACTGGTCCTTTATACATGGAGATCTCCTAGGAAGCTTAGGGGTTATGCTAGAGTTCCTACCTAAATGTGCCTTACCATAAGTCACACTCAGGTACTTGTGAACTCAGATAGTAGTTATTGTCTGTGGACTTCCTTTGCTAATTAATCATATATAATCTTCTGATATCTGTTTTGTTGTCTTGAATTTTTATCTAAATATTAAAGTATTAATATATTTTAATTTTCACCTATTTCTCTATCTTATCTTGCTTACCAGATTTTGATTTTAAAAGAACAGGGACAGAATCCTTTTTATTATTTTTTTCTTTTTTTTCATCCCCATTCTGCTTGGTCCAGTTCTCTGGAATTGGGTATGAATTCAATAAACATTTAGCAATAAGTCTTTTATACAGTGTATATTGCTTCCATGCTATTAGATTGAATAACAATGTGGCAGAAAATCTTATATTTCCCAGGGTGCGTTTAAGACTCTAGTCCTGGTTTCATCTTTCTCGTCAGCTTCTTTAATTTCCCTGCAAGACAAGTACTCTTATTTATGGGTACTGCAACACTGGAATATTATATACTAAACTGTCACCACTGGCTATTTCTGGTTGGATTGTTCATGGATAGCTTCAACTGCTTTATACTTTTCTATGTTTTCTCAAATTATTACACCTCATTTTTGAAGTTATAAAATATTTTATATTTATTTTTAAATAAATAAATGATGATCATAACTATTCTAATTGTTTTACAAAGGGATGAATCAATTTAATCTGTATGCTGAATGGACATTAGATTCATTGTTTTACTTAACTTTAAATTTGTCTTTTCTATAGTCTTTTTGATGTTGCTCCTTTTAGAATGGAGACGGAATTGCAACATAAGGTAATACACCACTCAGTCTCTTTTGACATTAAACTAATGAAATTTGGCTCATTTCTCCCTCATTGAAAATATTTACAAAATTCTTTTCACTATTTGGTAAGGATTATATATAAATTCAAAGACAACATGATTGATACAGTTGCAATCTTTATATTTTATATAAATATAAATATGACTGATTTAATAGTTTTCATTCATTCCAGTTTAATAAAAAGAAAACAGTTTATGGAATAGTAAAGGGAATATAATCTTACTTTTTCACCAGCCTCCTTCCCTAAGTCTTTGTAAGTTGTACAACTTGTTAATTTTGAATGTTTCTTGAATAAGGAATGGTGAAAGATAAGCACAGATGGCATCTCTAGCCTTGAGAAGCTTACAGACAAGATATAGCCATGAAATATTTGGAAGAAAATGTCATGCTTGTATGGCATAAGGTTATACTATCAGGATAAACTATACAATATAAGAACATTTAAGAAGAGAAATCACAGAAAAGAGAAAAAAAAAAACCAAACAGGAACAGAGATTTCTTTAAGGAGACATGACCAATTTATTGCTGAAGTCTCTGTAGGGCTTTAATTGGTTGGAAAGGGGGCAAGTAGATAGCAAAACTATCCAGGCAGGCAAGATCATTCATTTTTTCACCAAAATCTATTGATTCTTTTCTAGTACTCTTATTTCTCTGTTTATCTTTTCTTCCCCCTACTTTAACAATGAGTTGCCTCTGAATTTATTAAAAACAGTCTGAATTATTTCTATCAACCAATAAATATTTTTTTTCCATAAGAATATATATATATATCTTTAAATTTACTTAATATTTTTGTCTGGAGAAGGAAATGGCAACGCACTCCAGTACTCTTGCCTGGAAAAATCCCATGGACAGAGAAGCCTGGTAGACTACAGTCCATGGGATCGCAAAGAGTCAAACACGACTGAGCGACTTCACCCTTCACCCTAATCTTTCTGTAATCTTACTGGTCTAAGAAGAGCTGTTTCTCTCTCCCAGAGTTAATATCTTTGAGAAACTTTAAATCCTGTTTCTTAGCTGTTTTATTTGTCAGAAATGAAATCATTTCTTCCTATACGCTAGCAGTTCTCTCTCCCTGAGTTTCTCTATCTGTTCTCCATGATAACACTAGTGACATCTCTCTGTATATTTACACACACACACACACACACTCACACATACAAATCTTATCTCCTAGTGTTTTGGCTTCTTCAGGATCAATGTATATTTAATTTATCCTTTCAATCTCAGTAATTTTGTTCATGACATCCAATATGTAAATCTTTTGTTAAGTACATGAAAAGCTGTGCACTAGCTTTCCTTTTTGTCAAATGCTTTATCTCTTAGCAATGGACACAAATTGCCATACACAACTTTTTCTCTTACACATGGAGAAACTGAGATGCAGAACCATTGTGCTTAAGATAAAGCAGCTAGTAAGTGATCACACAAGGATTTAAATTCATATTTGCCCCCTAAGTCTGTAGTCATTTAAAATCATTATTTGGACATCCTCCTGTCTTTGACATTTAATCTCAGTTCCTGACATCTGTTGAACAACAAATGTACTATCCCGTTGGCCACTTGGCTATCCCAACCTAGTTTAATCATGTGCCTCCAGGGTGTATAAAGTGAAGTTTCTCAGTTGTGTCTGATTCTTTGCAATCCCAAGGATTGTAGCTTACCAGGTTCCTCCATCCATGGAATTTTCCAAGCAAGAGTCTTGGAGTGGCTTGCCATTTTCTTCTCCAGGGGATATTCCTGACCCGGGGACTGAACCTGGATTTCCCATGTTGCAAGCAGATGTTTAAACTTCTGAGCCATCAGGGAAGGCCCTCAGGGTATATAATATAGATATTATTAACATAGAAGAGGACATTGTTCCAACTGCTCTAGTAGAGGCAGCTCTCATACCTACCATATATAACATTTTTTTGACATTTTGTTTTTTATTCTTGGGATACCTGGGTTGTGAGTAATGATGCAATGAACATGGGAGTACAGAATATCTCTTTGAGATTTTAATTTCATATTTTTTTAGATATATACCAAGAAGTGAGGTTGCTGGATCATATAGTTCTAATTTTAATTTTTTGAGGAATGTCCATTATGTTTTCCATAGCAGATCTACCATTTTACATCCCCATCAACAATGTGCAAGGGTTCTAATTCCTCTCACTAATGCATGTTATATTAAAAAAAGAAAACAACAACAACAACCATTCTAACATGTGAGAATTGCCTTTGTTCAGCATAATACTAGAAGTTCTAGCCAGTGCAGTTAGGCCAGATAAAAAAATGAAAGACTTCCAAAAGGAAAGAAAGAATTAAAATTATCTCTGTTTGCAAATAAGAAGTTCTTATATTAGAAAAACCTAATATCAACACCAAAAAATGGTAGAACTAATCAACAAATTCAAGAAAGGTGAAGGATAAAGACTCAACATACAAATGTCAGTTGTGTTTCTAGATACTAAAAATAATTGATCCAAGAAGGAAATGAATAAAAAATGCCATTTAAACTAAAATAAATCACTTAAGAATAAACTTAACAAGGAGATGAAATATTGGTACACTGAAAGCTATGATACATTGATGAAAGAAATTAAAGACACAAATATAATGGAAGGACAGCTTATATTTGTGGATTGAAAGACCTAGTATTGTTAAAATGTTCATACTACCCAAAGCATTCTATGGATTCAATGCTATCTGCATCAAAATCCCAAATGGCATTCTTTTATAGTAGTGGAAGTAACACTCATAAAATCCATGCAGAACAAAAAATGATCCAGAATATCCAAAGTGATTTTGAGAAAAAAGAATAATGCTAGAGACATCGAACTTCCTGGTTTCAAGATATATTGCAAAGCTGCAGTAATTAAAGCAGTATTGTACTGATATAAGGGCCAATAGAACAGAATAAACATCTAAGAAATAAACTCACCCAAAGACAGTCAAGTGGTCTTAAACAGGGGGTGTAGATTAACTTAAACCACTATGATAAAACCTTTCTCCTTCTTTAAATCCCTGTTACAATCCTTTCTGTCTGCTCCCTATTTTTGCCTGAAAAATATTCTAACATTTAGTCACACACTAAATATCTCTCCTAAGAGAATGGTAACGAGTAGGAAGGGGTGGGTGATTAAGCTGGAAAGGTTCCACTTTGGCTACTTAGGAGAGGAAATAGTCTATTATGTTTAGCATGTTGTATAACATCACCCTAGGAAAAGCAAGGATAGTGATGAAACCTCCAAGCAGCTTTGTATACTGTGAACATGAAAAAAAAAAAAAAAAAGGAAAGAAAGAACCACATTGACATTTGTTGAGCACTGTAGATATGCTAGAGCGCTTAAGACCAAAACTCAATAACAAGGAGTGCCAGCTAGGAAGCTGATTAGAGCACCAATTCATAGGAAGCACATAATGCCACTGAATAAATCAGAAACGATACCAAAGTTTACATCGATGTGTAACACCTTACTATTGAAATGAATTCACTTTTTTCCTGCAGTAGGTAATGGCCTTAAGAATAACTTTGAAAAACAGACAAACAAAACTATTTCTGACTGGCTATATTTTGCTATATAGTTTTTGAGCCAATACTTAAAAGACAGCAGTCTGAAGGAGCTCTAAATTACTTCTCTGCCTGAGGTACTTATATCACTTTCTAGCCCTTTTTGAAAAATATTTTTTTAGTCTCAGAAATAAACAGAGTAATTTTGGTTCAGGCAGTTGGGGAATAAGGACAGTGGCCCTGCTATTAAACAAGTAATAATGACATCAAGGCAGTAAAATTTGTGGTTAAATGGATATAGACAAAACATATAGAAATGATTAAAAGAATAAAGACATTAAACTGAGACTTAAATTATTTGTAAAGTAAAATAAAAATAATAAATAATAATAATTTAAGGATGTGATTTTAAAGAATAAGTCTTTAGCAAGTTTTACTGGAACTGTGGATCTTGAAATTTTTAAATAAAAAGGAATGATAGAGATTGATTAGCTCATTTGTTTATTTTTGTTTGTTTTTAAGGGAAATAAGGATAAGGAAGTTCAAGGTCATTCAGCTCTTGATATCTTTGTAAAGTGTCCTTTATGAAGATATATCATTGCTCTTTTGGCTTCTTTTTGTTTTATATGTCAGATTAAAATAAATATATGCACAGAGTTAAAAAAACTCAACTGTTTTTCTAAGACTTGTAATGAACTCAGAAATCTGTTTTTCATATCTGCCCATCTACCATGCATTCCTTGTGATTTAAAAACATTCTTGTAATAGTTATCAAGTTTTTAAAAAGTCTTGACATGATTGTAGTTCTGTTTTTCCTAAAATTAATAATTATCTAATGTGTTTTTGTACGCGGTTTTCCTGTCTATTACTAACTTATCCCTAAACTTTCACTTAGAAATACTTAAACTCCTCTCAAAATATCAGGAAATACAAACAGGTATCATTTTACATTTTTCTTAGAGTTTAGGGAAGAGAGATTATGTTAATCATCCCAGTTTTTCACATCTCCCTGCCTCCATGCCTGTTGATATCTCTCTTCTAGTGACTCTCGGCTTAGCCATATGAATTGGTTGCCTAGAGCCATGTCTTCTAGGAGAGTAGCAAACTTAGTACTAGGAACAGCTTGAAATGTATTTCCTTTCAAGAGATTATTTCTTGCTGCTGCTGCTGCTGCTGATAAGTTGCTTCAGTCATGTCTGACTCTGTGTGACCCCACAGACGGCAGCCCACCAGGCTCCTTCATCCCTGGGATTCTCCAGGCAAGAACACTGGAATGGGTGGCTATTTCCTTCTCCAATGCATGAAAGTGAAAAGTGAAGTCACTCAGTCGTGTCCGATTCTTCACAACCCCATGGACTGTAGCTTACCAGGCCCCTCAGTCTATAGGATTTTCCAGACACGCGTACTGGAGTGGGTCGCCATGTCCTTTTCCATATTGCTTGCTAGTTTGCTATTAAGATATGAAAAAAATATAAAGGAGACTTGAGTTGTCCCACAAGACCAATATAATGCCATCTGCCCTCAGATAATCTATCAACGCTAGCTGCTCACATCGTGAACAAGTCTAGCCAAGGTAAGTCTGCCCCAGCGCAGATATGGAGACACTGCTCAGTTGGTCTATAAATATGTTAGTGATAATAATAAAAATTAAATAATTAAGTTTGGAAGTGCTCTTTGCTCAACAACATTCAATTGATATACAGAGATATTCTCATTAAAGCTTTTAGGTATGTCTCAGTCTTGATTAGAATTCTTTAAGCCTGCTGCACATTTATTACCCTGGGATGTCTCCTTCAAGTGAAAGTCAATCAGTTGTGTCTGATTCTTTGCAATCCCATGGTCTATGCAGTCCATGGAATTCTCCAGGCCGGAATACTGAAGTGGGTAGCTTATCCCTTCTCCAGCAGATCTTGCCTACCCAGAAATTGAAGCAGGGTCTCCTTCATTGCAAGTGGATTCTTTACCAACTGAGCTATGAGGGAAGCCTGGGATGTATCCTCGCCACTGCTGCTGCTGCTGCTGCTAAGTCGCTTCAGTCGTGTCCGACTCTGTGCGACCCCACAGATAGCATTCCATCAGGCTCCCCTGTCCCTGGGATTCTCCAGGCAAGAACACCGGAGTGGGTTGCCATTTCCTTCTCCAATGCACGAAGGTGAAAAGTTAAAGTGAAGTCACTCAGTCATGTCTGACTCTTCGCGACCCTGTGGACTGCAGCCCACCAGGCTCCTCCATCCATGGGATTTTCCAGGCAAGAGCACTGGAGTGGGGTGCCATTGCCTTCTCCGGGGATGACTCCTGACCATCCTGGTAATTCCCTTTGCCTGTCTTCTACTTTGGAGACTCTTTCTCTGAATTCCCTGTACATTTTGTCTTTTATTTTCTCCCTTATTTCAGTAGATTATCCCCCCTACCCCCGCCATAGCATTTTAAGAAAAGATGAAAGTGTTAGTTGCTCAGTTATGTCTGAAACTTTGTCACCCCATGGACTACAGCCTACCAGGCTTCTCGCTCCATGGGATTCTCTAGACAAAAATACTGGAGTGGGTAGCCTTGCCCTTCCCCAGGGGATCTTACCAATCCAGGGATGGATCCTGGGTCTCCTGCATTGCAGGCAGATTCTTTACCACTGTCTGATCAATCAGGGAAGCCCAAGAAAGGATAATGGATGGATATAAATTTTTAAAGAATTGTCAAATCTGAAAATATTGTTTTTTGTCCTTAGAATCAATTCATACTTTGGTCAAAAAAAAAAAGGTAAGTTAAAAATTATTTCTTAGAATTTTGATGATAGCTTTCTCCTGCTAATTTCTAATGTTATTTTTAAGGAATGGTTTTACATTTTTGTATGCTTTTCATCTCATATTTTTACTACAAAATTCAGAAATTTAATGATGCTTTGTTATGAGTTTTATTTTATTGTGCAAAATACTACGTGGGTTCAGTTCAGTTCAGTTGAGTCTCTCAGTCATGTCCGACTCTTTGCGACCTATGAACTGCAGCATGCCAGGCCTCCCTGTCCATTACCATCTCCCGGTGTTCACTCAGACTCACGTCCATCGAGTCAGTGATGCCATCCAGCCATCTCATTCTTTGTCGTCCCCTTCTCCCCCTGCACCCAATCCCTCCCAGCATCAGAGTCTTTTCCAATGAGTCAACTCTTCGCATGAGGTGGCCAAAGTATTGGAGTTTCAGGTTTAGCATCAGTCCTTAAAGAACAACCATGGCTGATCTCTTTCAGAATGGACTGGTTGGATCTCTTTGCAGTCCAAGGGACTCTCAAGAGTCTTCTCCAACACCACAGTTCAAAAGCATCAATTCTTCGGTGCTCAGCTTTCTTCACAGTCCAACTCTCACATCCACACATGACTATTGGAAAAATCATAGCTTTGACTAGACAGACATTTGTTGGCAAAGTAATGTCTCTGCTTTTTAATATGCTGTCTAGGTTGGTCACAACTTTCCTTCCAAGGAGTAAACGTCTTTTAATTTCATGGCTACAATCACCATCTGCAGTTATTTTGGAGCCCCCCAAAATAAAGTCTAACACTGTTTCCACTCTTTCCCCATCTATTTCCCATGAAGTGATGGAACCAGATGCCATGATCTTTGTTTTCTGAATGTTGAGATTTAAACCAANACTGAAGCAACTTAGCAGCAGCAGCAAGCTAACAAAGAAACCTTAAAACTATACATAGTGCAAAAAATGTTCCATGGATTTTTACTTGACCTCCTATTTTCCTGATTTTAAAACCATCATTCTTTTGATGTCTGCACATGAAATGTTAAGAAATCCCCCACCTCTGTTTGCCTGCCTAGATGGGCACAAAACCTACACCTGGCAGCTAAGTCCGCATCGCCAATGCCGACCCGCTTGGAACCCCAGCCTCAGGTCCTACTGCCTCACACTCGTGCCTGAGTCCCCGACCCTGAGTCCCTGACCTATCCTTTCACAGCCTCCTCAGCTTGGTACTGGAACCCCCTCCAGTTACCCTGGAAACCCAGAAGTTATCCTGGATTCTCCTCTTTCCTGAACACCACCTCCACACCCGACATGGAGACCTTTCTTCCACACATACGTAGCCCACCTCCGTTTCTTTCTGCAGCTCCACAGCCAGCACCCTGGCCGGGGTCGCCTCTGTCGTCCTTGAACCATCACAGTGACTACTCACGGGTCTCCTGGCACCGCCTGCTCCCTGGGCGGGTGGTACTGCTATCCTGTCCAGTGCCCACGCCTCCTGCCTTATCGACTTTGGCCTGTGCCCCTGTCCACGTATGGGATGTGAGCAGGGCTGGGATCCACCTCCAGGATTCAGGATTCAGCTGCAGGGGATGGTCCCTTTGTCCCCAAAGGGTCACAGCCTGGCAAGAAAGATGTGTATAAGAGACAGAAACAGCGATAAGACATTTGTCATTGAAGGAAGCTGTTGGGTGTGATGGGGAGACCACTGGCAGATGCATAGCCTCAGAGCCACGAAGGCTGACCTTGACCTCCATCTGGAAATTCACAGTTCAGGTATTGCTGAAGCCTGGCTTGGAGAATTTTGAGCATTACTTTACTAGCATGTGAGATGAGTGCAATTGTGCGGTAGTTTGAGCATTCTTTGGCATTGCCTTTCTTTGGGATTGGAATGAAAACTGACCTTTTCCAGTCCTGTGGCCACTGCTGAGTTTTCCAAATATGCTGGCGTATTGAGTGCAGCACTTTCACAGCATCATCTTCCAGTATTTGAAATAGCTGAACTGGAATTCTATCACCTCCACTAGCTTTGTTCATAGTGATGCTTTCTAAGGCCCACTTGACTTCACATTCCGGGATGTCTGGCTCTAGGTGAGTGATCACACTATCGTGATTATCTTGGTCGCTACTATCTAAAAAATGATGATTTTCAGATACAGTATATTATAAAAATATTTATTTCTTTATTATTTTCCCTCATCTACATTCTCCCTCTAGAATCCCTTGTTCAAATATTAGACTTCTGAATTGATCCTATATTTGAATCTATTTTCTGGGAAAATTTACAACATTATGTTTTAGTCTCTTTAATGGATTTGAAGATATGTTTGCCATATAGGATTTAATTTCTAAGAGCTCTTCCTTGTTCTCTGAGTATTTCTTTTAAAAAGTACTCTGCTCTTAAAGGATTTTTAAAAACTCTCTCTGTAGATAATAAATTTGAAAAAATTTTAACCCTTACCTTCCATTGTCTTTTTCTTCTCCTGAGTCCTTTCAATTTGGTTTATTTTCTTAGGTTTCTATGTTTTATGTTGGAGGTACTCCTCAACTATATGATGATCTTTGAGTCTATATTTATACCAACATAATGAAAGCAGATAGGAAAGTGAATATTTGAGTAGATCTTGCTGATTTGAGATTCCCTAAAGGTCACTGGGACAGTGTCAGGCCCACAGCTGTTAGTATCTGTATGCTTCCTCTCCTGGGTTGGTTATTTTCCTCAAAGAGAACTCTTAAGTTTTGTGACTGGACTTTTGTTTCTTTAGTTTAGTTTATATTGGAGTATAATTACTTTACAATGTTATGTTAGTTTCTGCTGTACATCAACGTGCATTAGCCATAAATATACATGTATCCATTCCATCTTGAACCCCACTCCCCATCCCATTTGTGACCAGACATTAAAAATCTGCTTTGGTCCTGAGCAAGATAGTGGGCTTGGGGGGGTCTCAGGGTTGAATACCCATACTTTCACTTGATCCCTTTGTGTCTCATAGATCCCCACCCTCTCTCCAGCCTCCCTTATTACCATTGCCAGCTCTGGCATTCTCACAGAAACATCTTACTTTTTCGCAGATGGGAAAGGAGTACTTTTGTGATGGAAGGAACTCAAGAAGGGTACAATTGCTCCTTACAATGATGTGCAATCAATTATCTTGTTTCCTTTTGTCCTACTTTCTAAAGATTCCCTACTGCCTCCATTACCCAGACTTCATCTGGTTCTGTGTAGGCAATCAACCTGCCTAAGACTGGTCTTCCTCTTCCAGGTTTCTCTGACCTACTAGTCCGTGCCTTTTCTGTCCATCTGCTTTTCAATGTCCAAACTATTGAAGACATATTACATCTCCCAATACCTTTTCCCCTTGTCCTTCTGGGTTGATGCCGTTATTTTTAATTTTCACTACCATTTTTATAGAATTGGTGGAAGGGCCGCACACATTCTCTATGCTATATTTCATTTATTAAAACACTGAATTTATGACTTTAAACTTCAAAATACACACAAAATGCATCTAATTATAGTGTAACCTCTATTACTGGAGGTAAACAAAGTCAGACAAAAAATGCTTTTAAATACTTCTTGAAAATAGTACTAATTACTAAAATATAATAATTATTTGCTGAAAGTGCAGAAAGATACTAAGTATTGAATATTACTTTAAATGATGTGCTGTTGTGAGTCATAGGAACTGTAAAATAAAAATTTCTCATGTCCTTAAAAAAATATATATGTATACACACACATATATACATATATATATATAATTAAGATGGTAAATTTTAGGAAGACAAATATTTTAAAAGCTTACCTGTTAAACAAGATCAGATTTTCCTGCTACTAAATAAATGTAATTTTTCTCTTCATGTATTTTTTTTCTTCACAGATTTGAGAGTAGTAACTATTCTAACCTACCATTATCTCTGTAAATAATGTTTTCTCAGAACCTAAGTTAATGAGGTAAGTCTTAGTGATCTACTCATTAAAGTTCTAAAAATAGATAGAATGATAAATGTGGTGTCAGAATTTCTGGCAAGGGGAAAACCTGTATCTAACAGTGATCAATGCCCAGTTCTAACATCATGACACTGCATATTCATTTAATGAACCACTTATCTGTTAATTACTACTCTTCCCTGGATTAGGCTGATTCCGCTTTCTGTGAAAAACCTGTAACAATATTAAATTTTTGCATATGATTATTTGTCTTTTCGGAATTTTGGGGGTAATGTGACATGGACTACGTTTTCCAAAGCTCTGAAGAGTTTCCATTATAATTTAAAGATAAAGAGAATAACCTTCTCAGTAAAAATTTACTATGAAGGATTATTTTAAGAAACAATGCTTTTGAAAGAATTCAGGGCCGAAGAATTGGCTCCAACGAATTTTGCCCTGCAGTGCCATCTGTTATGAATTCCACCCATGTATTAAAAATGCATGCTCCGCCACTTCCTCTTAATTCTGGTTAAGCTGTGCATGTGAAGCAGTGTCGAGAGGCAGAGTGCTGTTGGTAATCGATTCATGTTGGTTTTCTTTCCACAGTCGAAAAAATATATAAAAAATATTTGAAAGTCCAAACAGAACTTTAAAAACGAAAGATTTAACTGATCTGGATCATAAATTAACATCTTTCAGTGTGTAATAAATTCAGTTCTTGATTCTGTTTTCCTACCAAGGAGTGGGCTTTTTTTCCCTTGAATTTTTATTATGTATCTAAATAATTGTTCTCATCAGTTAGCAGAGGAAGTGGGTATGTGTCAAAATCTGCTGGTAATGCTTTCAACCTTTATTGTCTACGCTAGATTCTTAGTGCCAGAGACTCTGATATATCAGCTTCTCCTGTCAAAAATTTACTGTTTCAGGCTTAAGAAATCCAGTTCTTATAAAGACTTTATGAAATCACGCAAGGAATGTGAATTTCTATAGAATCATGCTTGTTTTCAATTATGTTTGGATAAGTGACAAAGTTCTTTCTGCTAACTTCATGATTTATGACAGTATGTAGCTTCTTAGTGTAAGTATTCAGGTGCTCATTGGTGTATCTGGGTGTCATAGAAAGTGCAAATTCTAAGCATATATACCAGGGAAGGAAAAAAAAAAATTCTTTAAAACCTGACATGCTTAAAAAAAAAAAAAAGTGTCTGTTTCTAACATTCAAACGGTGTTAGAATGTTAAAATAAATTCACTCCATTTTATCATTGTTTAAATCATGAAATTTCTAAGTTAAATATAATTTACTTTTACTGCTGCTGTCTACTACTATGAACAGTAAACACTGGAAAATATTTGAGTCATTACCATGTGTTAACTGCTTTACCTGTATAATTTCATCTAACCTTTCCAATAATAAAGTTCTGCTTAAGAATTATCTAATACTGTACAACAGTTATGTTTCCAGCTTATTGAACTATGAAGGGTAAATCTAATCTTTATTCCTTATAAAAATCTTTTAAATGGTTGAGAACAATTATATGTCTTTTTTTCAGATCCATATTTTTATTCTTTCTGAAATGGTGATGTGATTCTCCTTCCCACATTGGTAAATACCCTCTAGAAACAAATAATTAAAAATTATTGTGGTAAGTGCAATGAAAGGTATGTAGAATGCACTTTCAGACACAATACAGACAAGTACTTAATCTATCATTGGAAAACTAGCGATAATTTCTTGGGATTGATAATGCCTGAGTTGACGGCTTTGTGTTAACTGATAGACAAGGAAAACAGGTCAGACATATCAAGTCTGGAAAGCAACATATACCAAGGGCCCCCCAAATAAAGCAGTTCAGTATATTTCAGAAACCATGTCTTATAATGTGATAGCATCATCAAATGTCAGCCAGAGAACAATGGATCATGGGCCTGACAGGTAGCCAGTAGTCATGAAATAAGAGAACTTCAGAATATATCCATAGAAATAAAAATCCCTTGACTTTTTTTTTTTTTTTTGTAGCTAAGGGAATTTGACAATTTGTCACTCAAGATAGCCAAGTTTATCTGTTGTGTGGGGCATTTTAGAGAAAGTGGAATATAGGAAAAGACAACATGTAGACAACATAACTAATAATCTGAGTTTTCTTAAGACTAAATTGTGCCATTTTAATCTTTTTTTTAAACCTAAATTTATTGAATGCTTTCTTTATAGCAAACAACATCCTAAATCTTAGGAGTACAAAGTTAAAAAAACAAACAAACACATTCACTATTTTCAAGGCTTTCAAGATAATGAAGTAGATGGATTTTAACACAACATTACATAGATCATAGATCCGGAATTGACGAACAATAGCTCTCAGATCAAATCTAGACTTCGACTTTGTTATGGATTGAATTATGTCGTGCTTAAAAGATATATTGTCTTAATCCCCAGTACACCAGTATGTGACTTTATTCGAAAGTAAGATCTCTATAGAAGTAGTCATGTTAAAATTCAGTATTCATGGTTCACTCTAATCCAATATGACTGGCGTCCTTATAAAAAAATAGAAATTTGGACATAGAGAGACTCACAAAGTGGAAGGTGAAGTGAAAACACACAGGTAAGAAAGGCTATATGTCCAGAGTGATGTACCCACAAGCCAAAGAATGTTGAGGATTTCTGGGAAATGGAGGAACTAAAAGAAGCAAAAGAGTTATTTTTCCTGGAGGTGCCAGAGTGAGCATGGCCTTATTTACACCTTGATTTCAAACTTCCGGTCTCCTGAAACAGGAGACAACAAATTTCTATAGCTTCGAAGACACTCAATTTTTGGCACTTTAGGAAATGGCAACCCACTCCAGTACTCTTGCCTGGAAAATCCCAAGGATGGGGGAGCCTGGTGGGCTGCTGTCTATGGGATCGAAAAGGGTCAGACGTAACTGAGTGACTTGACTTCACTTCACTTCACTTTTAGGGCAGCCTTAGGAACCTGCTACACATCTTTTTTTTGGTAAATTTACTAGAAAACAGCCACATCTCTTTTTTAAAAACCTGAAGCAACAGCAGTGTTAAGTACTTGTGCCAGTGATATATGGGTGAGAAAACTTAAAATAGTCACAAAATGACCTTTGACAGAAAATGTTTGCTGATGCTGGCCCAAACGAATGTTAACTATCAACTGAAGCACTAGGGTGAGAAATATGCCTACAAAAATGTGCAAAGAGGGAAGGGAGAATGTGATGCATTAGTCTCCGCTTTTGTCTCCATGGTTTCAGGTATCTACAGTCAACCATGGCCCGAAAATATTATATGAAAAACTCCAGAATTAAAGCAATTTGTAAGTTTTAAATTGTGCACTGTTCTGAGTGGTCTGATGAAATCTTGTACGTGCTCTGTCCACTCAGTGGTCTGATGAAATCTTGTATGTGCTCTGTCCACTCAGACGTGAATCCTCCCTTTGTCTGATGTGTCCTGTCTATTAGTCCCTTAGCACCTGCTTTGGTTACCAGATTGACTCTTGTGGCATTGTAGTGCTTGTGTTCAAGTCACTTTCATTTTACTTAATAATGAACCCAAAGCTCAAGAGTGGTGATGCTGGCAAAGAACAGTGATAGGCTGAAGAGAAGCCAAAAAGTGCTTCCTTTAAGTGAAAGAGAGAGAATTCTTCACTTAATAAGAAAAAAAGTCTTATGCTGAGGTTGCTAAAATTGAAGAAATAATAAATCTGCTATCTGTGAAATTGGGAAGAAGGAAAAAGAAATTTGTGCTAGTTTTGTTGCCATATTCTCAAAATGAAAAATTTAAGGCCATGGCACATGATAAGTGCTCATGGGAAATAGAAAGAGCATTGTATTTGTGGGTGGAAGACTGGAACAAAAAATGTATTCCAACCAATGGCCAGAAAACATTGAGTCACACAGACTTCAGCAAGGGAGGCCAAATTTTCCAAGTAAGAACATGGGAGTGGGTAACCATTCCCTTCTCCAGGGACCTTCCTGACTCAGGGATAGAACCCAGGACTCCTGCATTACAGGCAGATTCTTTACCATCTGAGCCACCAGGGAAGACCCTGTAAGTAAGGGATAGTTATACAGATTCAGGAATAGGAATAGATTTGGATTAAAAAATATATTAATTACTGGAGAAGTTGCCATAGATGAAGAAATTGCCTCATTTCTCCTACTGTTGAAGTTGATTAAGGATGGAGATGATAGTCACATAACTTTTATCACAGTATATTTTTATAATTGTGCTGTTTTATGGTTATTGTTGCTAACTTCTTACTATGCTGATTTATAAATTAGACTTTATCATCATAGATATATATGCATAGGAGGGCTTCCCAGGTGGTGACAGTGTTAAAGAACCTGCCTGTCGATGCAGGAGATGCAGGTTCAATCCCTGAGTTGGGAAGATGCCCTGGAGGATGGTATTGATTCCCCTGGGGACAACTTCTATGAGACTTTCTGAAATGCATCTCACAATGTTCTCTGTGGCTATCTAAATACTGACATCAGAGAAGGCCCTGGACAAGAAGTGAGAGATACTTGGCTGAGGACAGGGCCAGGGCTAGGTTTGTCAGACACACCAGTAGGAAGCTGACCAAGGCATATGCTGACCAGTCTCTACAGTGGAAGGTAAGAGGAGTAAGCGGATGTGTCCAGAGCAAAGTATCTACAGATCTACAGTTGGAGGGGATGTGGTACAACTAAGGTATGGTGCAGAGGGTTGGTGAGGTTGTTGTTCAGTCACTAAGTCATATTTGACTCTTTGTGACCTCATGGACTGCAGCATGCCAGGCTCTTCTGTCCTCTACTAACTCCTGGAATGTTAGGTGAACATGTTTGTTGCTCAGTCATGCCTGACTCTTTGCGACCCCATGGACTGTAGCCTGCCAGGCTTCTCTGTCCATGGAATTTTTCAGGCAAGAATACTGGAGTGGGCAGGCATTCCCTTATCTAGGGAATCTTCCCAACCTAGTGATTGAACCTGGGTCTCCTGCATTTCAGGCAGATTCTTTACCATCTGAGTCACTGGAGAAGCCCCACTATCCCCCAGAGTTTGAACATGCTCAAATTCATGTTCATTGAGTCGGTGATGCTATATAACACCTAACAGAAAAAGCCATAGTTTTTCCAGTAGACATGTACAGATGTGAGAGTTGTACCATAAAGAAGGCTGAGTGCCAAAGAATTGATGCTTTCAAATTGTGGTGCTGGAGAAGACTCTTGAGAGGCCTTGGATTTCACGATCAAACCAGTCAATCCTAAAAGAAATCAACCCTGATTATTAATTGGAAGGACTGATGTTGAAGTGCCGATACTTTGGCTACCTGATGGGAAGAGCCAACTCATTGGAAAAGACCCTGATGCTGGGAAAGATTGAGGGCAGGAGGAGAAGGACGTGGCAGAGGATGAGATGGTTAGATAGCATCATTCATGGATATGAATTTGAGAAAACTCCAGGAGATAGTAAAGGACAGGAAAGCCTGGTGTGCTGCAGTCCGTAGGGTCACAAAGACTTGAACGCAACTTACCAACTGAACTACAACAAGACTGTAGTATAGACAATAAGGTGGAGAGAAGTGTCTAATGTGACTAGAGGCAAAATGAGGCTGAAGAGTTAGGTAAGTCCTAGAGAATATGGTTTTTGTTCATCATATCAATAGCTTTGTTCTTTTTCTAAGTTCAATATCAAACCATTGAAAGAGTAAGGGATCTGACCAGAGTTGGATTTTAGAGAGTCATCACTAGATTTTAAGACCACTGGTGCTCAGTAACACTGGCTGTAGAAAGCCTGCTATGGGGAATGGATTGGAAAAGTGAAAGAGTGAACAAAAGGGGGTGCTTTAGGAAGTTGTCAAAGTGATGTTAGCTTGGTATACCGTGGCAGGGATGGAGATGGAGAGAAATAGACACATTCAGAAGATATTTAGTAGGAAAAATTATAGTACTTGATAATAGATTAGATTTTCAGGAAGTTGTAGCAAAGGAGGTGTCAAAAAAGGTAAACAAACATCCATCATGTGGAAATTGATGAATGTTGGTGCCAGGCATTGACAGTCTATAGGAAGGACCAGATTTAATATAGAATTTTGAGATACCTTTCAAACCTCTAAATCATTATGTCAACTGGGCTGGCAAACATATAAATCTGGTCCTCAGAAGAATGTTATTGGTTGGAAAGAGAAATTGGGAAGCTATCTGCAGAAGAAAATGATTAAAGCCGTGTTTGGGACTAGAATTGACTAGGGAGAGGATAGAATTAGAAAAGAAGGGTTAGGGAAATTCTTGAGAAATGCTTGAGGCCAGATAAAGATAAGTTTACAAAATAAATTAAAAAGAAGCAGATAGAAAAAGAGTGGGGAGGGAACACAAATCCAAGAAACATTTATGTGATAAAGACAGTAAATCTGGAAATTGATTAGAGCTGGGAGTGAACTCAAGAGAGAAAAGAAGAATGACTCTCACTTTCTAGTTTGTGTGAGTGTATGGATGCTGATTGAGCTGGAAAGAGGAAACTGACTGAGTTTTAAACATTTGAAAGTTGAAGGAGGCATTTGAGTACGCATATCTAAAAATGCTATTACTCAGATTAGCTTTTACAAACATGACATTTTCAAATGTGCCAGGTGTTAGTCAAAACATTTTATTGAACTTAATGCATTCAAATACCGAAACAGGTACTATACTATTGCCTCCCTCCATTTTGTATATGAGGAAACAGAGGCTCAGAGATGTTCAATAATCTGCTTAGAATCACACAGCTACTAAGTATTGGAGCCAGAATTTAAACTTAGAAAATCTGGCTGAAGCACATTCTCCCTTAAAAATTATGGTAATTGATTTTATCATATAAATCAAAAGATAGAGTGGAAGTACCACCTGGACATATAGATTGAGCAGTAGCCGCTACAGGTTGGCATTGAAACTGTAAGAGAAGAGGAGGAAGCATGAATAAAATAAAAGATAGTAGGTGATAAAAAGAACCTTGGCAGAAAAAGCAATTTATAAAGATGGCGATTTTTTAAAGACATAGAATAGGGATTGCAAGGACAGCCAGAAGAACAGAGCATCACAGAAGACAAAGATATAAAGAGTATTTAGAATGTGTCGACAAAATAGCAAATGCAATTAGCAATGTCTGGTAGAGTTAGGATAAATACGTTATCTATTCGTAGGGAGAGAGAATCAGAACATCTCTGGTAATCTCAGAAGTGCTGCTTGGGGAGTATGGTAGTTGAGAAAAGCTGAATTACTGGATGGAGTTGAGGAAAAGTAAGATGAAAGGGTGAAAATAGGAAAGGTGCTTACTTCTTTTAGACATTTGTGTGAGGAGGCAAAAAGACTTTTCAGGAGTATAAAGAGGGCACTTAGTTAAGAACGATGTCTTTTGAAAATAAAATAGATTTGGGTATGTTTACAGGTTGCAAAAGGAATAGTTAGAGAGGTATGGAACTGATGGAACAAAGCACTGGAAAGGAGAAAAGATGGGAGGTCTTGATATCAAAGGCATTAGTGAATGAATCATGTGATTATGAAGCAGGCTGCATTATTCTCTTACATTTTCAAGTAAGAGCAGGAATAAGGATGATGACAATGCATTTTGTTAATTATAAAGGAAAGAGTATTAGAGAGATTATAATTTAAGTTGTTTGCTAAAAGCAAAGTTCGTGGAGATTGAAATGACTTTAGAAGAGAGTAAATTTCTGGAATACCTGGAAGAAATGCAAAAGCAAGAATAATAAGAATATGTAAAATGATTGAATGGATCAGCTAAAATTGTAATTTAAACACATTGCAATTTTACTGGTGAGATATATATATATATATTATATATTAT
>SJYV01055638.1:574925-596472 GCA_006410875.1 Neotragus pygmaeus
ATATATATATATATATAATCAGTCTAGTTCTAATCTAAGTAATAGCATTCAATAACTTGGCAATAGGTAGTGAAAAATGTGGGATTGTATTTGTTGATTCAGAGGACCAAAAAATTCAGTGTTGCTGCCTGGGTGTGAAAATAAATAAATGATTAACTAAAAAGTAAATAATTAAGTTGTAAGAGAATGCAAAGTATTGTTCAAAATAAATATGCAGAAACCTGTGATGTTTCTATACATTAATAGCAAACTATCAGAAAGAGAAATTAAGAAAACAATTTTATTTACAACTGCATAAAAAAGACCAAAACACCTAGGAATAAACTTAACTGAGGAAGAAAGACCTCTACACTGAGAACTGTTTAAGACACTGATGGAAGAAACTGAAGAAGACATGCACAATGGAAAGATATTATGTGTTCATAGATTGGAAGAATTCATATTGCTTAAATGTCCAAGGGCTTCCTTTGTGGCTCAGCTGGTAAAGAATCTGCCTGCAATGAAGGAGACCTGGGTTCAGTCCTTGGGTTGGGAAGATCCTCTGGAGAAGGAAAAAGTCACTTTACCCACTCCAGTATTCTGGCCCAGAAAATTGGTCACAAAGAGCAAGATATGATACACCAGAAAATTTGGCAAACTCAGCAGTGGCCATAGGACATTAGCGTGGCTGACAGGAAAAGGTCAGTTTTCACTCTATTCCAAAGAAAGGCAAGGCCAAGAACTGTTCAAACTACTGCACAACTGCACTCATCTCACACACTAGTAAAGTAATGCTCAAAATTCTCCAAGTTAGGTTTCAACAGTACGTGAACTGTGAACTTCCAGATGTTCAAGCTGGATTTAGAAAAGGCAGAGGAATAGAAAAAGCAAGAGTTCCAGAAAAACACTGACTTCTGCTTTATTGACTACGCCAAAGCCTTTGACTGTGTGCATCACAACAAACTGTGGAAAAGTCTTCAAGAGACGGGAAAACCAGACCACCGAACCTGCCTCCTGCAAAATCTGTATGCAGGTCAAGAAGCAACAGTTAGAACCGGACATGGAACAACAGACTGGTTCCAAATTGGGAAAGGAGTACGTCAAGGCTGTATTTTGTCATCACGCTTATTTAATTTATACGCAGAGTACCTCATGCGAAATGCCAGGCTGGATGAAGCACAAGCTGGAATCAAGATTGCCGGGAGAAATATCAATAACCTCAGATATGCAGATGACACCACCCTTGTGGCAGAAAGTGAAGAAGAATTAAAGAGCCTATTGATGAAAGTGATAGAGGAGAGTGAAAGGCTGGGTTAAAACTCAGCATTCAAAATACTAAGATCATGGCATCTGGTCCCTTCACTTCATGGCCAATAGATGGGGAAACAATGGAAACAGTGAAAGACTTTATTTTCTTTGGCTCCAAAATCACTGCAGATGATGACTACAGTCATGAAATTAAAAGATGCTTGCTTCTTGGCAGAGACATTATTTTGCTGACAAAGATCCATCTAGTCAAAGCTATGGTTTTTCCAGTAGTCATGTATGGATGTGAGAGTTGGCTATAAAAAAAGCTGAACACCAAAGAATTGCTGCTTTTGAACTGTGGTGTTGGAGAAGACTCTTGAGAGTCCCTTGGACTGCAAGGGGATCAAACTGGTCCATCCTAAAGGAAATCAATCCTGAATATTCATTAGAAGGACTGATGCTGAAGCTGAAGCTCCAAAACTTTGGCCCCCTGATGCGAAGAACTGACTCACTGGAAAAGACCCGGATGCTGGGAAAGATTCCCTCCTTCTCAGGAGGAGAAGGGGATGACATAGGATGAGATGGTTGGATGGCATCACTGACTTGATGAACATGAATTTGAGCAAGCTCCAGGAGTTGATAGTAGACAGGGAAGCTGGTCATGCTGCAATCAAATGGGTCCCAAAGAGTTGGGCATGACTGAGAGACTGAACTGAACTGAAAATGTCCAAAGTGCCCAAAATAATGTTTAGATTTAATACAATTCCTCTCCAAATTCCAGTGACATTATTTGTTTCACAGAACTGGGACAGACAATTCTAAAATGTATATGGAACTGCAAAAGATCCTGAATATACAAACAATCTTGAGAAAAAAGAACAAAGGTGGAGGTGTCAAGCTCCCTGATTTCAAACTACACCGCCAATTGATAATCCAAACAGTATGGTACTGGCACAAAAAATAGACATATAAATCAATGTATCAAGGACATGGAAAGATGTTCAACATCATTGATTATCAGGAAAGTGTAAATCAAATTCACAGTGAGATACCACCTCACACCTGTTTGAATGGCTAACAGAGAATACAAGAAATAACAAATGGAGAAATGTCGAGAAAGGGGAATCCTTGTACACTGTAGTGGAACTATGAATTGGTACAGTCACTATGGAAGAGTATGGAGAGTCCTAAAAAAAATTAAGAATAGAACTAAACTATTACCTTTTATGTCACAAGAAATGACCATAAGACATCTGTTATAATTCTGCTCAAGGAGATTGCCTCAATTCCAGTCACGGCAAGATTGTTCTGCAGATACCTTTATACTCTTTAAAGAGCCCAAACAAGAGGTAGAGAAGGCAAATGTCTGATTCTTAAACTCGGAATAAACCTGGATTATTTTTATGTATTCAGTCTCTGGGGTAACCAAGAGAACTATGGGCAGATAATAAGCAGGTTACTGAAATTGCTCAGTACTAAGAATAATATCTGATGATGATTAAAATGTGTGAGCCATCAAAAATGATAACTTCATCTTAATTGAGTTGATGTTTTAGGTGAAGGTGAAAAGTTAATATGACACGCAAGCATCTAATCACTGTGCAAATATACAATTCACATGAGTCTTGATTTAAATCATAGCTCTGCAGCCTTATAGCTGCTTGACCTTGGGTGAACTAATTAATCCTAAGCATCTCAAGTTCTTCAGTTGATGAATAAGGAGAACAATGTCTATCTCAGCATTGTTGTCAGATTAGGAATAGTACATGTCTATCACATACAATAGGCATAACACAATGATAACTTAATACATTTATTTGAGTTAGAAATAATAGTACAAATAACACTAGAATGTTGCCTTAAACATAGTACAGTAATGTGCTTGTTGCTCAGTCATGTCTGACTCTTTGTGACCCCATGCACTGTTGTCAGCCAGGATTCTCTATCCATGGGATTCTCCAAGCAAAATATTACAGTGGATTATTATTCCCTTCTCCAGGGGATCTTCCTGACTCAGGGACTGAACCCAGATCTGCATTGTTAGAAATTTCTTTTACCATCTGAGCCACCAGGGAAGTCCAGTACACATTATAAGTGTATTCATTTCTGTTAGTTGCTGGATTAAGGTTTATTGGTTGACTAAATTCTGTCCACAAATTTAATGAGAAGGCAATGGCACCCCACTCCAGTACTCTTGCTTGGCAAATCCCATGGACAGAGGAGCCTGGTAGGCTGCAGTCCATGGGGTCACTAACAGTAGGGCATGACTAAGCGACTTCACTTTCCACTTTCATGTATTGGAGAAGCAAATGGCAACCCACTCCAGTGTTCTTGCCTAGAGAATCCCAGGGATGGAGGAGCCTGGTGGGCTGCCTTCTCTGGGGTCACACAGTCAGACACGACTGAAGCGACTTAGCAGTAGCAGCACCTGAATCATTTCATGTCCATTAGTCCTCTAGGTCTTGAAATATTTTGGAATATTTTTTAAAATTATGCTAAAATGCTCATAAAGGCCGAGTGCTAGCAATAAATGAGGAAATGTTGATAAGCCTCCTTCCCTGGTGGGGATTAATCTGGGATGGTCCTGTAGTGTGGTTGAAATGGTGCTCTTCACAGTGATTGTTTCTCCAATCCCCTGCCTCCAGCTTGCTCTGGGTCAAGAACAAAGCTTGGCACCTTAAAATGGGTTAGGACTGCATCTGTCCTCAAAATTCTTTCATCCTTCTTCCAAAAGTCTTCTTCCAGGAGCCTAGTCCTCCTCTTTTTGACTCTCAATTCCAAAAGAGATCTGCTTCATCCCTAATGATTTACTCATAGGCAACTGCCCACTACAAAGAGTTCTCCTTTAGAAACTCACAGACACTTACTTTCCTTCCTTGAATATAGCTCTGTCAAATCCCAGACATTAAAATCGAAGATGGCTGCTCAACTTCTCTGAGGAGAGAGGGATAATATTCTACTCTAATTTTTTCCCCTGATGTGTCTCCACATTTTAAGAATGAATGAAAGGAGCTATTTACTTGTAATATCTTGCTGAAGTGAGACAACAATGACAAAGTCAAGTCTTCAGTGGAATACCATCGTTAACCATGGTGGTCTCGGATTTAAGTTCCAAAATCCTAATGAAAGTTTCTTAAGTTTTCTCTCAAGTAGAAAATTTTATTCCAAGATTGCTGAATGACAAATACAGATAGGCAAGAATGTATTGCTTTTTTAGTGTTCATTTTCTTTATTTTCTGTTTCCATCTCCCTTATAATTTACCAGAGAATGGAAAAAATACAGGAAAAGGGTAGCTATCTTAGAACACTTCCCATAACTTTGATTAACTTAATACTAGGACGGGAAAACTGTTCCAACAGAAGAGGGGAAAATCCAATCAGCTTTGTGCAATGGTGGGCTTCCTCAGTGGGTCAGTTGTTAAAGAGCCCGCCTGCAATGCTGCAGCCACAGGAGACTGGGATTCATTTGCTGCGTTGGGAAGATCCCCTGGAGGAGGAAATAGCAACCCACTACAGTTTTCTTGCCTGAAAAATCTGATGGACAGAGGAGCCTGGCGGGCTACAGTCCAAAGGGTCCCAAAGAGTCGGACTCGACTGAGTATGCAGATCCACACAGGCTTTGAGTAGACAATGAAGCTACTTCACGGAGTCTGGAAATGGAGATGACTCCCAAACCTGTTCTATCTTGGAGTAGAATGTTCTACCCATTCACTGAATTTGTGTATTTTTTGAAGAAGGGAAGACAGTGCGAGTGCTGATTCTAATTAGAAAGGAAACTAAAAATCAAGACTTGATTAAATAACCATGCCTAGCCATTTAAAACAGAGGATTTTAACCAGAAGGCAAGGAAAATACTTTAAGTAGTCTGTGGACCTACTAAAATTGGAGTTGGAATTTAATGCTTGTACAAATATTCGGTTTTCTAGTGGAAGAGTCATAAAGTTTCCGCAAGTCAAAGTTTTCAGAATGAATGACGAGTGAAGGAAGGTCGAGGGAAGAGCAGGGCATAGGGGATGGTAGAGAAAAATCCATGTGTGTGCCAAATAATCTGTGACCATGACCCTGATTTCAGGAACTCATAGCTGCTGAAATCACAGAGAGCTGAACAAGTAACGGTGGATCACCAGGAAGAACTAGTAATGGTTTTGAAGAAGTCATTTCTGGATCTTTGAAGAGGATGGCTCAACTTGTCTGAGGTTTTTAAAAATTTGGAAAGGTGTGCACAAAGGAAAAAGGGAAAGAAGTTCCATGGTACAATATGTTCACAGATTCCAAGGTATAAGAGGATGCAGGATACATTAAGAAAAAGATGCAAATGAACAACTGGTACATTTTACAAAGTAATAGGTCTTATTATTCTTTGGGAATGACTTTTTAAAGCAAAGCCAGATACATTTCTGCTCTGTCTTCAGATGGAGTTAAACTTCTAAATAATAGAAAAATACAAAAAGCCTTAAACTTAATCCCAAATAACTCAGATGCTGGAATCCAGAGCAGAATATATTTAATAAGTATATTTTTATAATTGTCTAAAATGGGTGATCACAATGAAAATTTTGTCGTGTTTTACAAGGCAGACCTACCCCTTCAGTAACCAATACACTGATCTGGAACAAAGCTTGTTAATAATTGCCCCGTATCAACGGACTATGGCTCAAAAGATAAAGAATCTACCTACAATGTGGGAGATATGGGTTTGATCCCTGGGTTGAGAAGATCCCCTGGAGAAGGAACTGGCTACCTACTCTAGTACTGTTGCCTGGAGAATTTAATCCCATGTACAGAGGAGCCTGGTGAGCTACAGTCCATAGGGTTGTAGAGAATCAGACAGGACTGAGTGACTAACACTTTCATTCAGTTCACTTCAACTGAATAAGAATATTTCCTGTAATCTCCAGGTGAAATGATACAAATACCCCATTTGCTATTATTATGATTATTAGTGATTTTGTAATGAAAAAAAATCAAGGCATCACAGAATCAAAATCTCAGCACAAGGATTAAAATGTTATTAAAAATTCAAAGAAAAGAACTGAGCAACCTATGTAGTATTACAAATATTTCCCCTGGCTATTATAAACAGTGCTGTGATGAACATTGGGGTACACATGTCTCTTTCAATTCTGGTTTCCTCAGTCTGTATGCCCAGCAGTGGGATTGCTGGGTCATAAAGCAGTTCTATTTCCAGTTTTTTAAGGAATCTCCACACTATTCTCCATAGTGGCTGTACTAGTTTGCATTCCCACCAACAGTGTAAGAGGGTTCCCTTTTCTCCACAACTTCTCCAGCATTTATTGCTTGTAGACTTTTGGATCACAGCCATTCTGACTGGTGTGAAATGGTACCTCATTGTGGTCTTGATTTGCATTTCTCTGATGATGAGTGATGTTGAGCATCTTTTCATGTTTTGTTAGCCATCCGTATGTCTTCTTTGGAGAAATGCCTATTGAGTTCTTTGGCCCATTTTTTGATTGGGTCATTTATTTTTCTGGAGTTGAGNGTTGCTCTCATGCTAGGATTTCCTTGTCCTTTAAAAAGAAAACAAAACTTGTGCTGGGAAGGGGAAATTGAGCCTTTAAGACTTGGTTGGACTGTGGAATGACTTTATCTGGTAGCAGGGGTGTGGCTGTTGCCTGGGTTGCTCTTGCCATTAAGGCAGGGATGACAGTGCAGGACCCTCTGCAACTTCCGTTCATGACATGGACGTTAGCACCTTATGAAATGCTTAGCGTTCGTACTTTCTGTCTATGTCATAAGGAAGGCTGAGCGTCAAAGAACTGATGCTTTTGAACTGTGGTGTCGGAGAAGACTCTTGGAAGTCCCTTGGACTGCAAGGAGATCGAATCAGTTAATTCTATGGGAAATCAACCCAAATATTCATTGGAAGGACTGATGCTAAAGCTGAAGCTCTAGTACTTTGGCCACTTGATGTGAAGAGCTGACTCATTGGACAAGACCCTGATACTGGGAAAGATCGAGGCCAGAAGGAGAAGGAGAAGACAGAGAATAATATAGTCAGATGGCCTCACCGACTCATTGGACATGAATTTCAGCAAACTCTGGGAGATAGTGAATGATAAGGAAGCCTGGTGTGCTGCAGTCCATGGGGTCAAAAAGAGCTGGACACGTTTTAGGGACTGAACAACAGCAGCAGCTGTTGTAACCTACTTGTGAAAGATCATTCATCCAGCCTTGTTGAAAATGAAGTACTTTTCATGTGTTTGTTAGCCATCTGTATGTCTTCTTTGGAGAAATGCCTATTTTGTTCTTTGGCCCATTTTTTGATTGGGTCGTTTATTTTTCTGGAGTTGAGCTGCATAAGTTGCTTGTATANGCCTGGTGGGCTGCCGTCTATGGGGTCACACAGAGTCGGACACGACTGAAGCGACTTAGCAGCAGCAGGAGCAGCATTTCTTATGAATTATAAATCAAATATAAAAATTACAACACAAGTAGTATGTGGTGGCATGTGCTATGGATTTACCAATAAACAGAGACAAAAATTTCCATCCCTCTAGTGGGGAAGACAGAAAATAAGGAACATGAGGCAAATGTTTACTTGTTTTAAGGCAATATGGACTTGAATGCGTTTAAAATCCTAATGGTTAATGTTATAGTATCAGAGAGGTGATATTCAATGAGTTCTAGAGTGAAACAATGGCTTACTTCTCTGGCATTATGTGGAAATAAAGCATTTCACATAAATGAAACTTCTTCCTATAGAAGTCATTATTTGTATGTTCTACATTTAAAATTTTTTGAGTTAAAGTTTTTAAATTGACACCAATTTTTGTGGACTTTAGAGCACAGTATTCAAAGCATAATTTTAACATTTGGTGATTATTCTGGTCTATTTTCATTACAAAATGAACTTGGAAGCTATTTAGCTATACTTGGTCTGATTAGCTTTACAAAAATGGCCTCCAACTGTTAAGACTTTTTTACTGTATAGTTATGAAAAATCTTTTTTTTCCCCCTCCTTTTTGGTTATTTTATGGCACCTAATCAGTATGCTTGATTTTTTGCAGTTCCTTTGCTGCTATACTTTAGTGAACTTACTTCTATCCTTGGATTCAAGATAATCATTTGCTGTTGTTCAGTCACTCAGTCATGTCAGACTCTTTGCAACCCCACAGACTGCAGCACGCCATGCTTCTCTGTCCTCCACTATCTCCCAGAGTTTGCTCAGGGTCATGTCTGTTGAGTCGGTGATGCCATCCAATCATCTCACCCTGTGCTGAGCCTTTCTTCTCTTGCCCTCTTTTTCAGCATCAAGGTCTTTTCCAATGAGTCAGCTACCTAGTTGATTTTGGTTTAAAATAAAGAGACACAGGCCTTAAGTAAAAAGTTTCCAAAAAGTGCTTTCCAAAAAGTAAAAGTTAGTGATCAATACATTTTGGTTCATAGATGTTTGTGTTATCAGAGAATCTGATGGCTTACTTCTGGGATCTGGGTTTCATTTGCTACTGCTTACATGACCATTGAAATGCGATAGTCATGCATGGATGCACTCTGATGACCCCCTAAGATACAACTCTGCTTAATCACAGTTGCAGTAAGAAAGCCTACTTTAATCCTATTCAAGTTTTACTAGATATGTGAACCCCAGTATCTCTAGGTCTAGAATCTTAAATATAATATTACTAAAGAAGCTCCTTAGCCAGTTTCCAGGATCTCCATGCTTTCCTCAATTTTTGTGGCTAAAAGGTTTTAGAGTCAGAATTTACTCTAGGCCCTTAAAATAAATTTTTATTTAAAAACATCTGGTGTGATTATCCAAGAAAAGCCAGCCTTATCTAATTCTTGCCTTTGATCTTTTTGACTGTGAATTTTATTTTATTTTTTTGTTGATCTGAAATTTATTTATTTAATTTTTTAAAATGCAAATTTATTTATTTAATTGGAGCTTGGAGCCTGGAGCCTTTGCTCTTTTTAAAGTGAGAGTTCCCATTATAATTTGCACTCTTTGGAGATTATAAAGTTCTAGAAATAATATAAACAATTGTAATAAACAACAGAAGGAAATGAATTGAGACCAACAATTAATGACGATTTTAAGGAAATTCCAAAGAATTAATGTCTTAGATTTCAGTGAATATGATTTTAGCCTATAATTGTATAATAAAGCTAAAGGCATTTTATACATGATGTACAAGGAAATTAAGTGAATTTCCTAAAGTGATGTATTCAATATTAGGAATGGAGAGAATTAGGATATTAGGATATGAACTTAAGGCTGGCTCCTAGCCCAGACTTAAAAAAAAACAAAACACAAAAACCATGGTATATTGCTCTATTCCTGAGTAATTTTAGTAACATCAATAGCTTCAATATTTTTAGATTCCTTTGAATCCTAAATATATTTAATCCAATTTAAGAGTTCACGAGGCTGAAGCTGAGTGAGTTTCACAGAAGAGCAACAGCTGAGCTGGGCACACCATCTAGATTTTCATATTTCAAAAATTTTGTGTAAGATGCTAAAAATAACAACCACCCTATTTATGTTATGTAAGTATTTGAGGATAGGTTGTGTGATCAGATTTTTGAAATAGGGAAAATATCCCTGTGAGATTTTATTTATTCTGTTTTAAGAGAAGAGGCTGAACTATAGATTGCTGCAGGGGTAAAGCTGGGGTATTCTTTCTGAACCTGAGCCAGCCCTGCTAAACTTCAGTTATTTTGCATGAAATTACTAACTCTGCTCACTAAGCCATCTGATCAAAGTGTGTTCCTAATTAACCAGAGACATGTTTTTGGCAGTGCGAGCAATCTGATGTACATAACTTAACTGCAGGACTCCTACGATATACTTTTGCTCTCTAGCCGTCCACAACTCCTCTGATTAGTTTCTTTTCTGTTTCAGAGGATTGGCTTTTGGAACTTAATGGGTCTGGACAGGTAAGGGTATCTTTTCCTTTGAGCTTTATTCCTGTTTGTTGAATAGTTTTAATCTAAAAACGTAGAGTAATGCCTCATTGTATATACAGAAGAGATAAGAATCTTAAATTTACTATTTATCAGGCCCTCCTCCAGGGGATCTTTACGTCCCAGGGATTGAACCTACATCTTCTAAGTTTCCTGCATTGGCAAGTAGGTTCTTTACCACTTGAGCCACCTGGGAAGCCCATAAGGCACTCAAGTGCCTTAAATTCTATATCCACTTGTAGGTATGGAGGTGAACCTCCTTTCTCTTTCACTTCGTTGCTTTCTGGAATGACTTCCATTGGCCTTGGGTACCATCTCTGCCTTCTTTCCTTACTTCTCATATCTTTCTGTAGTTTCTTTGAAAAAACTGTCTGTATATGTTTAGTTTAGCTGTTTCCTCCTTCCTTTTGAAAATAATTACAGAGATGGTGTGTCCTGGCCTGCTCCCATGATGTGGGAGTCAGAAGGACAGGATATGTTGGCATGCCATTACTCTGTTGGGTGAAGTGAAGTGAAGTCGCTCAGTCGTGTCCGACTCTTTGTGACCCCTACCAGGCTCCTCCCTCCATGGGATTCTCCAGGCAAGAGTACTGGAGTGGGGGATCTTCCCAACCCAGAGATCCAACCCCTAAATCTGTATAATTCAAGCGGTAAGCTACTTGACCAAAGGTTCAGCGCTTTGTCTCCAATCAGATGTAACAGTAATAAACATGGTACCATGATCTTCAACTTTTGAGGAGATATGCCTTATCTTTCCCTGTTTCTCCCTGTCTGCTCTCTCGTTCTCCACATTCTTTCTTTTCCTGTCTCTTTTTCTCTCCCTCTCCATCTGACTCCCATCACCCTCTTCTTTCTCTCAGACTTTTTCTTTCTGTCCTGCCTCTCTCCTTTCCTTTCTGTCTCTCTCTTTTCTTATCTCTCAATTATGAACCTGGAAAGGGAATAAGAGTGATATTTATGAGTCGACCAAAAAAGTTCATTCAAAAACTCAAACTTTTTTCCAACCCAATATTAACTTTACATAACAATTATAATTCCCAGAATATCTAATAACCAGTCAGTACCTTTATTAGAAAACAAGCCAGAGGAGGGTTGAGTATATGGCTGAACAATATATCTTGGCTGAATACAGACACCCTAAAATGACAAGACAAACAGAAGTTTCCTGTAAACAGAAAAGAACCTATTTGTTCATTTAAACATAAGAAGCCTTCATTTTATAGAATTATTAACATCTCATTTTAATCAGTATCTTCGAATGATGATAGACATTTTTCCTAATCATACTGTGTTGTTTATAAATGGTATCCACCCATCTGTGGACTTCATCATGTCCACCCACTCAGTGAGCATTTATTGATCACCTACTCTATGCCAGGTAGTACCAATCTAGACCTTAGGGACATAGAGATGCGTAAATCATAGTTCTTGTCTTCAGGATACATGATAAAATGAGTTAAGTGGATCAAGTCTTATTTTTGTTAATAAGCACATTCAAATTTTCATTAGTTGTCTTATAACAATCCAAATATATTCCTAATTTAACAAGAACACATGAACAAATTCAGAAGTCTCATTTTAAAATTGATGTTACTTTAAAGAATAATGCTTGTTGTGTCAGAGCTTAAATTTTTCATAATTATGGAAAATGTGATGCATTTCTTCTATTGGTACAAGGCAAGTCTATTATCTCCAAAATGTATTCTTATCCTATAGTTCAAAAATTTCTTGACGTAGAGATTTTTGTAATAGTATTTTATAACTCTTGTCTCTGTTTCATCTATAATTTCTGTCCCTACTCCCTATGATTTTTATTTTTTTATTGCTTTTTGGTGATCAGTCTCTTTTTTCATTCTCTTGCCTAGATTATGCATCTTTTCAACGATCAGTGTTGTTGATAAACTGTTTTTATTGGCCTTTTTACTCATTNTTCTGTCCCTACTCCCTATGATTTTTATTTTTTTATTGCTTTTTGGTGATCAGTCTCTTTTTTCATTCTCTTGCCTAGATTATGCATCTTTTCAACGATCAGTGTTGTTGATAAACTGTTTTTATTGGCCTTTTTACTCATTTCTGGTCTTTTAAAATTAATTTTTCCACATAGTTTATTTTCGTGTTCCATGTCGGCTCAAAATGTTTATGCGCTGTATGACTTTTTTGTGTAAAGAGTAGTTATATATGTGTGTGTATGCATAAACATGTATTCATAGATACACATACATGTATAAATTTAAACTTATGAACTGTTATTTTTCACCTTTCCAATATTTGCTTAGTTTCAATTTTTGATGTAGTCACTTCTTAAATAGTGCATTGAAATGTCTAATTACAGTAGTTGATTTTTCTCCCCCCAGATAATCCTGTAAATTATTGCTTTAGTATATAAACTATACTGTAAAAGTATATATTTGCAAGTGTGACATATCCTATTGATATTTTCCCCAGTGCATATTATTCTCTAATAACTAATGGTTCCTTCACCTTTTATTCTATTTTCTATAATATTGAGTTGTTACTTTAGTGATTTTATTTTATTAGTATTTATNAAAAGTATATATTTGCAAGTGTGACATATCCTATTGATATTTTCCCCAGTGCATATTATTCTCTAATAACTAATGGTTCCTTCACCTTTTATTCTATTTTCTATAATATTGAGTTGTTACTTTAGTGATTTTATTTGATTAGTATTTATATTTTTTCAGCTTTTCTTTTCAAATAGTTTTCTTTTAAATAGTTCTCTTTGGGGGTTACATATTGCTAAATCTTTCATACCTAGTTTATGTGCCACTTTTTTCATTGTGTTTAATTTATTTACATTTATAGTTATCACTTCAATTAATGAACTATATTATTAAAAATAATTTCTATATTAATACTATTTATATGCTTCTTATATAAATATATACTTTAATTATATTGTCTCTGCTTCTTTGTCAACATTCAATTGACTACATTTTGTAGTTCCCTATTTGATTCCAGTTGTCTGTTACTTATTCTTTCACCAGTATCACAATGTTTTGATTACTGTTGGTTTATGATATGGCTTGAATTGGGTAATTCCAGTACAATGACTTTGTTTCTTTTATTCAGTATGAGTTGCCTACACTGGGTCTTTTGTCTCCTCATGTAAGAGAATTAACTTGTCAATATCCACAAAATAATGTGCTGGTATTTTTATTGTGATTGCACTGAATCTATTATTCAACTTAGGAAGAACTGACATCATGCCCCTATTGAAGCTTCTATCCATGAACATGGAATATCTCTCCATTTATCTTGTTCTTACTTGATATCTTTCATCAGAATTTTAGTTTTTTTCATATGCATCCTATATATATTTTGTTAGAATTATACTTAAGTATCTTGTTTTGAGAGTGCTAAGGTAAAGGTCTAAGGTGATCTATATATATTTCTTGAATGAAGGAAGGAATGAAAGTCTAATCAAGGCCCTTTCTAGTACAAGGTAATGAAGTGAAATAATTAGTATCTAATATATTATTGCTGCTTTCCAGATAGCTCAGATGGTAAAGTGTCTGTCTGCAATGTGGGAGACCTGGGTTTGATCCCTGGGTCAGAAAGACCCCCTGGAGAAGGAAATGCAACCCACTCCAGTACTCTAGAAAACTCCATGGATGGAGGAGCCTGGTAGGCTAGAGTCCATGGGGTCCATGGGGTCCATTGGGACTGTATATTGTCACCCAGCTTATTTAACTTATATGCAGAGTACATCATGAGAAATGCTGGGCTCGATAAAGCACAAGCTAGAATCAAGATTGCTTGGAGAAATATCAATAACCTCAGATATGCAGATGACACCACCCTTATGGCAGAAAGTGAAGAAGAACTAGAGCTTCTTGATGAAAGTGAAAGAGGAGAGTGAAAAAGTTGGCTTAAAGCTCAACATTCAGAAAACNCCCTGCTTATTTAACTTATATGCAGAGTACATCATGAGAAATGCTGGGCTCGATAAAGCACAAGCTAGAATCAAGATTGCTTGGAGAAATATCAATAACCTCAGATATGCAGATGACACCACCCTTATGGCAGAAAGTGAAGAAGAACTAGAGCTTCTTGATGAAAGTGAAAGAGGAGAGTGAAAAAGTTGGCTTAAAGCTCAACATTCAGAAAACTAAGATCATGGCATCTGGTCCCATCACTTCATGGCAAATAGAAGGGGGAACAGTGGAAACAGTGACAGAATTTATTTTTAGGGGGGCTCCAAAGTCACTGCAAATGGTGATTGCAGCCATGAAATTAAAAGACACTTACTCCTTGGATGACACTTACTCCTTGGATGAAAAGTTATGACCGACCTAGACAGCATGTTAAAAAGCAGAGACATTATTTTGCCAACAAAGGTCCATCTAGTCAAGGCTATGGTTTTTTCTGTAGTCATGTATGGATGTGAGAGCTGGACTGTGAAGAAAGCTGAGCGCTGAAGAATCGATGCTTCTGAACTGTGGTGTTGGAGAAGACTCTTGAGAGTCCCTTGGACTGCAAGGAGATCCCACCAGTCCATTCTAAAGGAGATCAGTCCTGAGTGTTCATTGGAAGGACTAATGTTGAAACTGAAACTCCAGTACTTTGGCCACCTGATGCAAAGAACCGACTCATTGGAAAAGACCCTTATGCTGGGAAGATTGAACGTGGGAGAAGGGGCAGACAGAAGATGAGATGGTTGGATGGCATCACTGACTCAATGGACATGAGTTTTAGTAAACTCCAAGAGTTGGTGATGGACAGGGAGGCCTGGCGTGCTGCTGTCCATTGGGGTTGCAAAGAGTCAGACACGACTGAGTGACTGAACTGAACTGAATATATTATTTTTCCTAGAGGCCAAACATTTATTTTCCTATTTTATACTTTAAACAAGGGCTTTATTTAAAGGATATTTCTTTTTACCTTTACATCACAAATAGAAAATGGAATTTGGCAAGATCCATAACTTGTACTGGGATTCACAGCAAATATAGGCTAGGCCTGAAGTTTAAATTATATTGTGTAATATCAAAATCTGTGTTATTTTTATTTTATAATAAGATATACATATCTTACAGATAAAAGGCAAACTTGAGGAATATCTTAAATTGAAAATTGCATGTTTTTGCACTAATGCTAAACAGATGTTGAAAGACACAAAAGAATTGTTCAGGTGAACTATGAACTGGTTTAAACGATGAACTCCTGTTTAAATTACTGAAAAATCTAAGCATTTTAGCTTATGAGGGTTAGAAAACTATCATGATTAGCACATAATCGAATTAGAACTAGATTAATTGAATTTCTTGAAATTCTATTTCAAGAAATAGAATTAGAATTTCTTGAAAGTTTAGAGTGATTTGAGAGTACTTCTATGCTTTGTGTAGTTTAGATGTACTGCTAATTATTTAATAGAACAGAAATCAATAATCTGTAAAAACGGATTCTCAATTAAGTGCAAATGTGAGCTGCTTTTTATTTACCCTATTTTTTGCTACTTATAAGGATGAGGATTAAATTTGTTGCTGATAAAGGAATGTAAAATGTGTATAAAGTTGAATAGAAATTCAACTTCTACAAGTAAAATCATCAATGTTTAATGAGAAGGAATGAATCAATATATAAGTACCGTTTTTTGCTATTTCTTCTATTTATCTTTTAATTTAAAATACATCCTCATCACTAACTCTAAGAGGTTTGTTAAAAATAAAAAGTAAAATATAATGTGATTTCTCTGTGGTTCCGGAGTTTACATACTACATATGTTTGTATTAGATATAATACACATTTATATATATTAACTATGATTATTTTCATTTACTCCTCAATTTTAAGGAGTTTTGTTGGTTTCTTGTTTGCTTATTCTAGCTTAATGATGCCATGTCATCTTCGTCTGTTATAAAAGAGAAAAAAANTCCATGGACTATACAGCCCATGGAATTCTCCAGGCCAGAATATTGGAGTGGGTATCCTTTCCCTTCTCCAGGGGATCTTCCCGACCAAGGAGTCGAACTGGAGTCTCCTGCACTGCAGGCAGATTCTTTACCAACTGAGCTATCAGGGAAGTCCCTGAAACCCATATATATACTATTTATACGTATATCGTATATATAATATTATACATTTAAAGTGCATATACATATAAATTTTTTTTCTGCATGTTATGTCAAGTTATGAGTTCCTCAAGGTGACTCTGTAAAGATGTTTACAGGTCTTTATTCCCCAGGAGTAAACAGAGCCTCCTACTGTTGATTTACCCAGTTTGAAAGAGTGACTTAATTTTAACTGTTTTATCAGCTTTTGTCCTTCCAACTCTGAAATTCTGTGATTCTAGTGGGGTATATGAAAATTCTAAGTGGATTTAGCTTCCACATTATAAACATCTCTGGCCCAACCACACACTAAATAAGGTAGGTTGGAGAAAATTATATTAAGAACCTTTATTTTGGATTTTGATGACAAGTTGTTTAGTTGGATGGGTTTCTCTATTACCTCCTCTGAAGAGCTTCATTTAGTGGAGAATGAGATAAGGTGACAATTTATGTACAGTGCTGCTGGGCTCCAAAAATAAACATCTTAATTATTTTTTTAGCTACACATTTTTACAGCTTCTCTAAAGGTGGTTCTTGACTCAGAACATTTGAAAGCTATTTCTCTGTAGGTGAAGATGGTGACACACAGATGGAACTCATTACCTGCAGTGCCATGCACAACTCAAGAGAGTTCAGTGAAGGGCAGAAAAAGCAGTTGTCTTCTTGCACCAATCACCTTGTATCCAGACAGCTAAGGGGGGTTTTGTGTGCAAAAGTGGGTTCAACAGACTTGAATCCAAAGGAAGGATTAGACTGCAGTTATTACATCAAAAAATAATAAAAAGGTGTTGAGAAGATATGGATATCTGAACACTAATACAATATAGAGAAAGAATCTCAGTGTCCCATATCTGAAAAGAAACTAAAGATTTTTCTTTGACAGTGAACAATAGATTTATTTTTAGTGAGAAACTGTGAAACAAACTATAACTTGTGCTTTCATATACTACTTTTGAAAGTGTTAAACTAGTGTCAGGTACTTTTCTATATGACATCTGATACTTTCTACAAGTCCTATCGTCCTACCCAAAATGCACCCAGCTTTTTAAACCATAGTTATCTCAATTCCATCTTCCATCACCACCCATTCCTCACCATATAGAGCTATTGATACTAGATGAAAATGGACTCAACTCATTTTCTCTGAGACATATCAGAATGTGAAACGCTAATCAAAAGGGAAGGAAGAGGACTTCATGTCGATGTATGGCGGACCCAATAGAGTATTGTAAAGTTAAATTTAAAAATAAATAAATAAATAAATTAAAAAAAAAAAGAAAGAAAATATCACCCTGGTGTTTAACTAGACTTGGGTCATGATTGAGACTTCGGTTCTAAGTCACAAAGGACAGCAGTGGAGGAATGGAAGTGTCTCTCTCAGGGACTTTCCCTTCGTGCCTGGATACGCTGCAGAGTGATTTAGAACCAGGCTGAGGAGCGACACATTGGTCATACCTTACCTTCACCACTTATCACCCTCCTAACTTTGGAAGGGCCACTTGATCACACAGAGTATTAACCCAGAGGTCTAGCATGTGGATTGACAAAATCAGGTTATATGTATACTCTGCAGAAAGTGGACACTATAGTAATATAGTAATTATCATGTTGTTGTAGCATTGATATCCGTTATCCAAAGTATCAATAACACAGAGTTTTAAATCAATTGCTCCATACCTGAAGCCACATTGTCAAATAATCAAACCCCTGGTTTTGATCTTTGACCCTTTTGCCACTTAATAGCTTGGTCCTCCCAGTAACTTCCTCACACTGTCAATCTAGACCTGCCTTCAGTTTCCCAATCCTAGGTGGCAGAGCTGCACTATGGAAGGAAATATTTCAAATCCCTGAAATACATCCTGAAAGAACACTATTTTTAAACTCTATAAAAGATAATCATTTAAAATGTACCCACTATATCCCTGTGGGGTAAACAAACATAGCTTTTCTGGTGTACTGAAGCTGTGCCACTGGAGTGCTCCATCCAGTTGACTGGCATTCACTCATTACTCTCATTCCTATAGCTAATTCAGCCATGATATCCAGCTGATTTCTCCTACCAAATTTCTCTTATACCCATTACTTTTTCCTTCCCGTCTGCCACCATGCTAGTCCATGCTGCCATCATCTCTCATGGCCTTTCAGTACTGCAGTCCCTCCTAGCAGGTCTCCAGGCTTTCACTCCAGCCCCGTCCCTTCACTCTCCCCAGATCTCTCAGGGACAATTTCCCTTGCTCTCAGGATGAATGACAAAGTTCCGGGGCAGCCTGAATGTGCTGCGTGATGGCCTGCCTTCTAGCCTCATCTCACGCCACGTTTCCTTCTTGGCACTCCAGTTCCTCTGTGTGTATCTCCGTACTTTCTGCAGTGTTGTCAGAAGAAATTTTTTTTTTTTTTTCCTGAAATGACCTTCCTTCTCCTTCCCCATCATCACAGTTAAATGTCAGATCACTGGAATTTGGTTTAAATAACATTTCCTTAAGAAAGCTCTCCCTGAGTTTCCAGACTTGCCAGATTAGTCAGGCCTACAGTGATATTTCTGACCTTGTCATAGCACTTACCGCTATGATTGTTTAATGATTAATTTTGTAATTAGTTATTTCATCATGTTCTCTGCTGTTAGAATTTAGCTTCAAGAGGACAGGGACAAGTTTACTCTCCTTTGGTATCTATGCTTGTAAAATGTTGTAATAGTAGCCTCTACTGAGGGAATAAGTAGATGACACAGGAAAAGCAGTGAGTAAGGGTGACTTGTACACAGTGTGTTCTCACTAAAACATTAGCATAATTATTATGTTGTATGCTGGAGGTGAGAGAGAGAAGGAACCCTAAGACTGAGACAATAGTGCCTAGTTTTTTACTGACAGTGATGCCTTAAGAAGAGGTGGTATCAGAAGAAAAGGATGCCTTGCCAGACCTGAGGTGGGCTTACTTTTAACACAAGTTAGCAGTCTGTGTGTAGAATTGAAGTAGAGCATCAGAAAAGAACAATCAAGGTGGGTGATAGTCATATTTATACATCCAGAATATCAAAGTAGAGCAATTTTAAATCCTCAAGCTGAGGTTTAAATATCAGACCCATGGAGGTATCAGCAGACCCGAGTATACACTGGTCTTGTCTATGGAAAATGATCATCACCGATAGTGTTAGTCGCACAGTCGTGTCTGACTCTTTGTGACCCCATGGACTGTAGACCTCCAGTTTCCTCTGTCCATGAAATTATCCAGGCAAGAATACTGGAGTGGGAGGGGCGGAGGATGAGCAGAGAGGGTTGGTTAAATATACCAAAATCCTATGCTAAAGCATTTATTCTAAAGTTAACTCAGGTGCTGAAGAGTTTTACTCTTTTCCTGGAAAAACAAAAAACTTTATAGTTGACATTTTCTCTGTCGATGGTAAACTGCCTACAGAGAAAGCTTTTTGCTTTCTATCAAATATTGGTCAAGAAAAATGCAGTGAGTGAAATGCAAAGGGACAAATCACTATAGAGACATTAATCTCACTGTTTGCCCTTGCTGCTGCTGCTAAGTTACTTCTGTCGTGTCCGACTCTGTGAGACCCCATAGACGGCAGCCCACCAGGCTCCCCCATCCCTGGGATTCTCCAGGCAAGAACACTGGAGTGGGTTGCCATTTCCTTCTCCAATGCATGAAAGTGAAAAGTGAAAGTGAAGTCGCTCAGTCATGTCCGACTCTTAGCGACCCCATGGACTGCACCCTACCAGGCTCCTCCGCCCATGGGATTTTCCAGGCAAGAGTGCTGGAGTAGGGTGCCATTGCCTTCTCCGTTTGCCCTTAAGGAAAGGCAAATTTTGTGTGATTAGGAAGAGGCAGCTAACTGTAGTTTTTCTACTCAAGTTTCTCCTTTGCCTAGGCCATTAAAAATTTTAAAACAGTCAGCAGAAGCAGAGAAAAAATGCTGCGAATATTTCTGATACTCTAAAAATGTTTCTAAACATCCCCAGTTTATGATTTTTCAGTGTTGACAAAGGTAGAAGAAAACTAGCGTGTCTTGAACATCAGTTATGTGCCTGATCCTGTAATAGGTACTTTCTTTATATTTTTCTTCTTTGTCCTATTTTAATCTTTAAACTACTCTGAAAGAAATATGTTCAGTTCAGTTTAGCTCAGTCGCTCAGTCGTGTCTGACTTTTTGTGACCCCATGAATCGCAGCATTGTTTCCAATTTACAGTGTTTTTTTAAAAAAGTAATTTGCTAAGTCTAATAATAGATGTATCTGGCATTTGGAAACAAGTTCACTCAGCTTCAAAAACTGTGTTCTGAAATGTATTTTCTCCCAAAGGTAATAAAAAAACCCTTAAAGTTTCTTCCAATTCTAAAATTCTAAAAATATATTTAAATCATGGCATTAACAATCTTCCTTCTAGCAAAATTTTAACATGGTTAAATGCAACTCTGCACATATTCCTTGCCTGCACCTGAAAACCTAAAAGTGGATTGAGAAAAGCCATAAAAGTGCTGACTGGACTTACTTTATATTCATGATTATAAACCTCAAAGGGACTCCGGTCCTGCTAGGCAATCCTCTCTGTTTCCTGGGTAGATTCACTCTGTCACTCAACTCTTTCTCATCTGCTCCTCTTTCCTCCAGCCTTTACAACCTTTTGTCCTTCCTCACTCTCAGTTACTAACCATGCTTTTTTTTTTTTTTAAATAGAGAAGTTGGAAAATCTCCAGATATTTCTATTTACATGTCTACCAACTTATCTGTACATATATATTTTGTCTTTCCTCATGTTACAATAGATGGGCCGACTGCCACAATCTTATGATAGCACCTCCATTTATGTACCAGATATCAACATTGCATTAATTTAAAGAATTTTCTCCTTAAATAGTTCCTTTTCTCCATCATTATCANCTGTACATATATATTTTGTCTTTCCTCATGTTACAATAGATGGGCCGACTGCCACAATCTTATGATAGCACCTCCATTTATGTACCAGATATCAACATTGCATTAATTTAAAGAATTTTCTCCTTAAATAGTTCCTTTTCTCCATCATTATCATTTTTTTTTCCTGTATCTATTGGAAAATTTCCAAAGAGTATATGTTTGTTTATGTATGTATATAGATTGAACCACCTGTGAAGCCCCAGAGTGCCTTTAGCTTAAAATAATTCTCCTGCAAATGTGGCACAAATTGGGGAGGTCTATTCTGAACCCCGACAGTGTCAAATACATATCTCAAAACTGAATATATCCCCCAAAGAAATCTTGATTTTTGCTCCCTGCACACCTAATATTGTCTTCTGTGTTACTTCCATTTCTATAAATGCTAAAAATAGAAAATGG
>SJYV01055640.1:0-10624 GCA_006410875.1 Neotragus pygmaeus
TGCCATTTCCTTCTCCAATGCATGAAAGTGAAAAGTGAAAGGGAAGTTGCTCAGTTGTGTCCGACTCTTAGCGACCCCAGGGACTGCAGCCTACCAGGCTCCTCCGTCCATGGGATTTTCCAGGCAAGAGTACTGGAGTGGGGTGTCATTGCCTTCTCTGGGTTCTGCTAGAAAGGATAAAGAACAGAGATGGATCAGGGTAAAAAAACCAAAGTTTCTTCTACCAGAGAACAGGAGCACTCTTCCTGACTTGTCTGGAGCCCTATTCATTCAGATTCTTTAGGTATCTGCCTTCCTATCTCTCTTCCTCTTGCTCTCAAACTCCAATAAATGTCTATAGGATACACTGGTATTGCTCTTGTGGCTTAATAAGGACATGTTTTTGTATGTTCTATATTTTACTAACTTCTTCAGATCTATTTATCTCCACTAAGTTTGAGATAATGGAGAGAACACTTTTGATACACATTGTCCATTTTCTTCTATAAAAAATGTTACTAATATTCATTTGTACCAACTCCACGTGAATGCCCAGTTTTTGTTCTTCAGATAGCATCAAGCTAGAAAATAGATTGAGAGATAATAATATGTTTCTTGTTCTAAAAATTATATATTTGGGTCTTATTAAATTAGAATAGATTCTAAAGCACATATTACATATTTTTTTATAAATTATATTTCTTCTAAATGATTTATATTTCATATTTTAATTTTGTATATCTTTTTTTGTGATTGATGCTTTTGTTTAGTTGCTAAGTCATGTCTGATTTTTGTGACACCATGGACTGCAGCACGCCAGGCCTCCTTATCCTTCACTATCTCTTGGAGTTCGCTCAAAGTCATGTCCATTGAGTCAGTGATGCCATCCATTTGTCTCATCCTCTGTCATCCCCTTCTCTTCCTGCCCTCAATTTTTCCTGGCATCGAGATCTTTTTTTGCAACTACCTGAGTCTTTTGACCATTTATCAATTTGGGATGAGGTGATTTTCTTGATCGATAGATGATGTACGAGATTGGTTACATTAATGGTCTCAAATTTTCACTTTTTCCTTTATGTATCCATTATACCTTTTGTCCTATGACTTTGGAATTCCTCCCGTAAAAGCAGTCTGTTTCCCACCCCAAGGAATTTCTTTGATTGGTAGAATGATGCAGAAGTGATTTTGAGCCACTTTTGAGCCTAGGCCCCAAATTTTTCATTTCCTTCCTGTACTCCTGCCTGATACATGCTGGGACTGGCTTGCTGGAAGATGAGAGACATGTAGAAAGAGGCAGAGGCCGTTGTAAATCTGCTGACATTAGCCGACACCAGACATGGGACTGAATACAGTCAAGATCAGGAAAGCCACCTGGCAGCTCCTAGTTGATCCACATTGAGCTATAAATGAATGATAAATGTTGTGTTTCTCTGAGGCTTTGGTTTTTGTCAAGCAGTCTTGTAATGATAGTGAAGTAGCTCAGTCCTGTCCAACTCTTTGAGACCCCATGGACTGTAACCTACCAGGCTCCTCTCTGCATGGGATTTCCCAGGCAAGAGTACTGGAGTGGGTTGCCATTTCCTTCTCCACTTGTAATGATAATAGACAACTAATACAACTACTATCCTCTTTCATCCATTAAGTTACATACATTTCCTGGGTCTTGCCCTTTAATTATGTTTATTATGTTTTGAATCGCAGAAGTTTAAGAAGTTTATAAAACTGAATCTGTTTTTTCCCTTTGTGACTTCTTCCATTGTTTTAACATGTAGTAAACAAAACAAAACAAAACAAAACCCTTCTTCACTGAGAAAATTAAATAAATATGTACATAGAGGGCTTCCCAGGTGGCACACTGGTAAAGAATCTACCTGCCAAGGCAGGAAACACAGGACATGCAGGTTCGATCCCTGTGTCAGGAAGATTCCCACGCCCCTCTGCCGCCACTGCCCTGAGAAGGAAATGGCAACCCACTCCAGTATTCTTGAATGGAAAATTCCATTCAAGACAGAGGTGCTTGGCTGGCCAAGCACATGGCTGATGTGCTTGGAGTACATAGCCCATGGAGTCTCAAAGAGTCGGACAAGACTCAGCACACACAAACATGTATTTCTTTCAACTGATGGTTTCAACTTTGCATCCAATTTTTGCATATATTTGGGTCATTTGGTTATGTGGTATACTGTAAGGATCTAGAATTTTTTCCCCCAAATCATTTTTCCAACGAGTTTTGAAACAATCCAATCCTAGTTTGATTAATGAAACCACTTTCATATATTTGACTCTTAGCTGTTTATCAACATTTACTTTAAAATACTTTAAAACAATATTTTAGGTATTGAAGTTTTGTAATATGTTTTGTGTGTATGTGTGCTCAGTCACTCAGTCTTGTATAACTCTTTGTGACTCTATGGACCATAGCCTGCCAGGCACCATGGAATTTTCTGTCCATGGAATTTTCTAGGCAAGAATACTGGAGTGGGTTGCCACTAATATTTGTAAAGATTGAATAGCCCCTATTTGCGGAAACAACAGAAATAAAGTTGATTAAAAGATTATATTTACAAATAAACCAGCACTTTGGCAATCTCCTGACCAGTAATCTTTGTAAAAGTTAACCATCCCATTAATAATCATGCCAAAAAATACCATTAAAGTCATTTATATATATTAACACATTTTCATATGTCTTACACACTTAAAATTTTTTCTCTAGTTTTTTAGCTGTTATTGTTATAGGTATGTCTCCTTTATTTTTTTTAGAGTGCTGTGAAGCTAGATGTTTTTGTCTATCACAAATCAAACTATATTTTTAGAAGTATTAATTTGAAGAGTTTTTGTATGATTTTAATGATTTAATTTCAAAGGAAATTATTTTGTTCCTTTGAGTAAACATGATGGACAAAGATGGAACCAAGGCAGAGAACTGAGCTGCCCTGCTTAGGAAAAATACTGGAGGATTAGAGCAGTGGTCACTGCTATCCCAGACGCCAGATAAGCAAAGTCTGCATCATGGTAGGTAAGAGGACTTGGGGCTGCTTCTCCTCTTCTAGCTGGTGCTAGCAGAGGACTCCTGTCATCCTCATCTCTGGGGATGTAAGGATTGTGCTCCCTTAGGACGGGGAAGCCTGATGGGCTTCCATCTATGGGATCACACAGAATCAGACACGACTGAAGCGACTTAGCAGCAGCAGCAGCATTTTCTAAGAACCACAGCACTGATAAGTGTGGTGATACCATTTCTAGGACTGTTCTGTTTTGTGCCTATTGTCCTAGTGTAATTGTTAATATTTCTGTCCTTCCCTTTCAGAAGTATTCTGGTCTGGATGATGTATTATAAGTCCCCTTACTCATCAGTTCAGTTCAGTCGCTCAGTCGTGTCCTACTCTTTGTGACCCCATGGACTGCAGTATGCCAGGCTTACCTGTCCTTAACCATCTCCCTAAGCTTGCTCTAACTCATGTCGATTGAATCAGTGATGCCATCCAGCCATCTTGTCCTCTGTCATCCCCTTCTCCTGCCCTCAATCTTTGTCAGCATCAGGGTCTTTTCCAGTGAGTCAGTTCTTCGCATCAGGTGGCCAAAGTATTGGAGTTTCAGCTTCAGCATCAGTCCTCCCAATGAGTATTCAGGACTGATCTCCTTTAGGATGGACTGGTTGGATCTTGCAATCCAAGGGACTCTCAAGAGTCTTCTCTAACACCACAGTTCAAAAGCAATTCAGCTTCCAGCTCTTTCATGTGACAAGTTCCTTAAATCATCTGTCTCATATTCCTAATTTGCATACTTGTTGTGAGGAATAAATGTGAGCATGTTAGGAGCACTTGACTGTTTTTACACTGTCATTGTTATTACTACTATTATAAAATTTGGCTCCCTAGTATCTTTTGTATTGGAAAACCATTAGTCAACATATAACTTGAAATAACCACTGCTTCTTACCTTAGAGCCTCTTCCACAGAATTGTCTATATCAGAATCAGTTTTATCTTAGATTTGTGCCTACCATTTGGAGCACTTTCATTTACACTTGTTGTTTTGTGCTTATTTTCTTTTTTGTAATTTTATTTGCTCATAGCATGTTAATAAACAGTAATCTCACCAGAAAAAAAAAAAAGGCATCAATTCTTCGGCACTCAGCTTTCTTTATGGTCCAGCTCTCACATCCATACATGACCACAGGAAAAACCATAGCTTTGATTATAACGACCTTTGTTGGCAAAGTGATGCCTCTGCTTTATAATACACTGTCTAGGTTTGTCATAGCCTTTCTTCCAGGAGAATTTCATGGCTATAGTCACTGTCCACAGTGACTATGGGGCCAAAGAAAATACAGCCTGTCACTGTTTCCATTGTTTCTCCACCTAATTGCCATGAAATAATGCGACCAATTGCCATAATCTTCAATTTTTGAAATTTGAGCTTTAAGCCAGTCTTTTCACTCTCCTCACTCTCCTTTCACCTTCATCAAGAGGCTCTCTAGTTCCTCCGGCCATAAGGGTGGTGTCATATACATATCTGATGTTATCGATATTTCTCCTGGCCATCTTGATTCCAGCTTGTGCTTCATCCAACTCGGCATTTCACGTGATGTACTCTGCATATAAGTTAAATAAGCAGGGTGATATACTCCTTTCCCAATTTGGAACCAGTCCATTGTTCCATGTCTGGTTGTAACTGTTGCTTCTTAACTTACACACAGCTTTCTCATGAGGCAGGTAAGGTCGTCTGGTATTCCCTTCACTTTAAAAATTTTCTAAAATTTGTTGTGCCCCACACAGTCAAAGGCTTTAGCATAGTAAATAAAGCAGAAGTAGATGTTTTTCTGGAATTCTCTTACTTTGGCTATGATCAGATGGGTATTAAGAATTTAATCTGAATGTTTGGAAGTTCTCGGTTCATGTGCTATTGAAGCCTAGCTTGGATGATTTTGAGCATTGCCTTGCCAGCATGTGAAATGAGCATTGCCTTGCCAGCATGTAAAATGAGTGTAATTGTGTGATAGTTTGAACATTCTTTGGCATTGCCTGTCTTTGGGATTGGAATGAAAACTGATCTTTTCCAGTCCTGTGGCCACTGTTGACTTTTCCAAATTTGCTGGCATATTGAGTACAGGACTTTAACAGCATCATCTTTGAGGATTTGAAATAGCTCAGCTGGAATTCTATCACCTCCACTTCCTTGGTTCATAGTGNTTTGGGATTGGAATGAAAACTGATCTTTTCCAGTCCTGTGGCCACTGTTGACTTTTCCAAATTTGCTGGCATATTGAGTACAGGACTTTAACAGCATCATCTTTGAGGATTTGAAATAGCTCAGCTGGAATTCTATCACCTCCACTTCCTTGGTTCATAGTGATGCTTCCTAAGGCCTACTTGTCTTTGCCCTCCAATGTGTCTGGCTCTGGGTGAGTGATCACATCACTGTGGTTATTTAGGTCATTAGGATCTTTTTTGTATAGTTCTTCTGTGTGTTCTTGCCACCTCTTCTTTATATCTTCTGCTTCTGTTAGGTCTATACCATCTCTATACTTTATTGTGCCCATCTTTGTATCAAATATTCCCTTGGTATCTCTAATTTTCTTTAAGTGATCTCTAGTCTTTCCCATTCCATTGTTTTCCTCTATTTCTTTGCATTGTTCTCTTAGGAAGATTTTCTTATTTCTCCTTTGTCTTTAGCTTCTTTTCTCAGCTATTGTTAAGGCCTCAGACAACCATTTTGCCTTTTTGCATTTCTTTTTCTTGGGGATTACTTTGAGCACTGCCTCCTGTACAGCATTACAAACCTCTGTCCATAGTTCTTCAGGTACTCTGTCTATAAGATCTAATGCCTTCAATCTGTTTATCACTTCTGCTGTATAATCATAAGGGATTTGATTTAGGTCATACCTGAATGGTCTAGTGGTTTTCCCTACTTTCTTCAATTGAAGTCTCAATTTTGGCATAAAGAATTCACAATCTGTGCCACAGTCAGCTCCTAATCTTGTTTTTGCTGACTGTATAGAGCTTCTCTTCAACTGCGAAGAATATAATCAATCTGATTTTGGTATTGACCATCTTGTTATGTCCGTGTGTAGAGTCATCTCTTGTGTTGTTGGAAGAGGATGTTTGCTATGACCAGTGCATTCTCTTAGCCTTTTCCCTGCTTCATTTGTATTCCAAGGCATAACTTGCCTGTTACTCTAGGAATCTGTTGACTTTTTGCATTCCAATCCCCTATGATGAAAAGGACATATTTTTTGGTATTAATTCTAGAAGGTCTTATAGGTCTTCATAGAACCATTCAACTTCTGCTTCTTTGACATTAGTGGTTGGGGCTTAGACTTGGATTACTGTGATATTGAATGGTTTGTCTTGAAAACAAACCAAGATTATTCTGTCATTTTTGAGATTGCACCTAAGTAATGCATTTCAGACTCTTTTGTTGAATATGAGGGCTGCTCCACTTTTTCTAAGAGATTCTTGCTCACAGTAGTAGATATAATGGTCATCTGAATTAAATTTGGCCATTCTCATTCATTTTAATTCACTTATTCCTAAAATGTCGATGTTCACTCTTGCCATCTCGTATTTGACCACTTCCAATTTACCTTGATTCATGGACCTAACACCCCAAGTTCCTATGCAATATTGTTCTTTATAGCTTTGCTTTCACCAACAGACACACCCACAACTGGGCATTGTTTCCTCTTTAGCTCAGCTTCTTCATTCTTTCTGGAGCTGTTTCTCCACCCTTCTCCAGTAGCATATTGGACACCTACCAGCCCGGGGAGTTCATCTTTCAGTGTCATATATTTTTACCTTTTCATTCTGTTCATGGGGTTCTCAAGGCAAGAATGCTGAAGCGGTTTGACATTCCCTTCTACAGTGGACCATGTTTTGTCAGAACTCTCCACCATGATTCATCTGTCTAGGGTGGCCCTACATGGAATGGCTCATAGTTTATTGATTCGACTAGGCTGTGATCCAAGTTATCAGTTTGGTTAGTTTTCTGTGATTGTGGTTTTCATTTTGTCTGCCCTCTGATGGTTGATGATAAGAGTCTTCTAGAAGCTTCCTGATGGAAAGGGCAGACTGTGGGGAAAATCGGATCTTGCTCTTGTGGGCAAGGCCATGGTCAGTAAATCTTAATCCAGTTTTCTGCTAATGGGTGTGGCTGTGTTCCCTCCATGTAGTTTGGCCTGCCAGCATACCTCCCAAGATTGCTGCAGTCAGTGTTTCTGACCCTGTGGCAGGTTACTGTTGACCCACACCTCCACTGGAGCCTCCTGAATACTCACAGCAAGTCTGACTATGTCTCTCGTGGAGTCACTGCTCCTTTCTCCTGGGTCCTGGTGTGCACAAAGTTTTGTTCATGCATCTAAGAGTCTCAGTTGCCCCAGTCCTGTGGAAGTTCTGTAATCCTATCCCACTGGCCTTCAAAGTCAAATTCCCTGGGGTTCTCAATACTTATGCCAGATCTCCAGGTTGGGAAATCTGCTGTGAATCCTATAACTTTCTCAACTGTGCAAGAACTTCTTTGGTGTAGTTCTCCAGTTTGTGGGTCACCTGCTCAGTGGCTCTATAGTGGGGATAATGGTGACCTCCTCCAAGAGGACTTATGCCATACCTCCTAGGTTTGCTGCTGCCAGATCCCCTGTCTCTGAGGCAGGCCGCTGCTGACCCTTGCCTCCGCAGGAGACACTCAACACTCAAAGGCAGGTCTGGCTGTCTCTGTGGAGGTCCCTGCTCATACGGCACCATGAAGCAGTGGCTGCAGCTACAGCGGCCACTGTACCCTTAGACTGAGGACTGGGGTGGAGAGAAGAGGTGCTCAGCGCTCAGTGGAGCTTTTGTTGCCACAGACGCAAGACCCAGACTGCTAATTGGGAGTGGAAAAAGTCACTTTTGTGCACACAAGCCCCCTCCTTCTGTTTATAGTGCAGCGTGTTTTAATGGAGAGGGCAGAGGAGCCTGCTTTTATCAGCTTTTGGACCAATCTCTGCTCCAAGTAGCAAAGCCTTCTTTTCAGAGCCCTGGGCTATTACATTTACTTAATTGGAATACAGTAGTTTTTGGTGCATGCTAGAGCAGCAGGTATGAGTCATCTTAAACCCAAGCAGCAAGGAAAGTTGATTCTGAGAAGGCAGTGGGACAGTTTGGAGAGTGACTCTGGGGATTGCTGGTGCTCTTCCTGTGTTATCAAAGGGACTGAGTGGCAGCATCAGATGCTGGATGTCCTTGCCATGCTTGGAACTTCACCCTGGGAGTCGTCATTCCTCCCAGGCCTTCACCTCACTGACAGAAGTGCATGTTCCTGGTAATTTCGCTCATGAAGGAGATCTGAATTAGGCTTGGTCATGCTCCCTCTCGTAAGCTTCTGGCCTTTTGCTCTTTAGAGACTGGGGGCATTGTGTGCATCTGTGTGCGTACTTGGTCAGGTCTGACTCTTTGCCACCCCATGGATGGTAGCCCGCTAGGTTCCTCTTTCCATGGGATTTCCAAGGCAAGAATACTAGAGGTTGCCATTTCCTCCTCCAGGGCATCTTCCCAACCCAGGGATAGAGCCCATGTCTGCATCTCCTGAATTGGCAGGTGGATTCTTTACCACTGAGCCCATTGGGAATCCCCTGGGGACATTGAGAAGGAGCTTATTAGGTTCCTGTGATTTTTTCATGTCATTTCCCTTAAACACCATTTCCTGAAGTACATCCTCCAGAGCTCCAGTTCTGAGAGGTAAGAGTGGTCCTAAGGAAAAGGGGGTGGGCCTGGGAAATGATTGTTTTGCCTTAGTCTGTGTTCTCTCACTTCAACTTGAGGATCTTAGTGATCCTTAGTGATCACCACACTTCCCAGGAGATGCGGTGAGAATGGAGCTTTGGAGGATTGTGACAAAGAGTCAAAAAGTGAATAGAATTTAGAGAGGGAGAGGGGTTATACTGTGGAGATTTGGGTGACATGATAACATAGACTAGAAGATGAATTTAGTTTTCTTCCCTTTGCTGGAGAGAGAAGCAAGCAGCTAGAGGTGGGAAAAGGGGACTGTTCTTGGACTCTGTTGCCATAGTATAGCTATGACATGGTCAGGGCCTGATGCGGGCTGGCAGCAATGGGGATAGAAAAGAGAAATTCGATGTAAGGAAATTATAAAACTATGGGAGGTGTGCCAGTGGGATGGTCACCACTGTGGGGACGATGATCAGCAGCAGCAGCAGCAGCGATGGTGTGTTAAGAGCAGCTAAAATCTGAGCCCTCACCATGTGCTGTGCACTGAGCTGAGGGAACACAGTCCATGGAATGTCTCATGAAATCCCCCCAAGGATACTAAGTGGCAACATGTGTGTTTTACTGATTAAGAAATGGAGATTTATAGAGGTGAAGTTGTTTAAGTAACCTAGAGCTAGTAAGTGGTTCATCTCACTTTGAACCTCTGCAGAGCCATAGAGAGGAGTGATCAAGGAGGGTGAGTTCATCTGCCTAGAGAGACTGCATAGTTATGATGCCCAGAAGGAGCAGGTGGCTGCCTCCCTTTTGCATTATGATGGGCTGATAATGCAACCGATAATGCCAATTTCACCATGAAGGAGATGAGTTTAGTCCTCCCATTACCTTGAAGGTTGTTTCTGGGGGTGGAGGTGTGGGATTTGAGAAAAAGAGTGGCCTGGCTGATGTGGAAGGCAGATTAAATGCGACAAGTCTGACTAAGAGGGCCACCAACCCAGTGCTCTAGAGGCTTTGAATAGGTCCAGTGCTTATTATATTAATTTCAATCTAATATTTACTCAAAGAAAACAAGTGATAAAATCACTTGCCCCATCATTTTGAAATGTGAGTCAAAATCCCATTAAAAATCTGAGGATGACTGAGGACTCCGCGGTTGGGAAGAAAAACACTTTCTAGTTTTTGTAAAATAACTATGGGACGTGTCAAGTATTTACTTCCCCTTGCAGTTGTAATGGTACTTCAGTATCCCCTGTGGTTGGATTGGGGAGGGGGAGGAGGCATTTGTATAATTTAAAAAATAAATTATGATGCCAAATATTCTTCACAACAATTTGAGTTAGTTTCTGAGCAGGTCTACAGAGGCTGTTAGAATGCGAGATTACAGCAGAAAACCAATTTCAATATAAGCCTATGGAGATCCCATTACAATATAAAAATGAAATNGGGGAGGAGGCATTTGTATAATTTAAAAAATAAATTATGATGCCAAATATTCTTCACAACAATTTGAGTTAGTTTCTGAGCAGGTCTACAGAGGCTGTTAGAATGCGAGATTACAGCAGAAAACCAATTTCAATATAAGCCTATGGAGATCCCATTACAATATAAAAATGAAATGTTGCCAATACATGTTATACACTACACCCAGAAATAGAAAGCAATACAAAATCCCTCATGCCTGTATGATATTTTGGTTCAGACATCCATCCACTGGTTGAGCAGCATTTTCTAATAGGAAGCTGACACAGTGTCCTCACCTCAAATTGTGGTCGTTATCATCCCACAGATGATGTTTTATTTAAATGGATTATCCTTTAAGTCACCTGGGGAAATGGCACAGAAACGGAATTCCAAGTCTTGGGCCATAACTAGACAACTCAAGGATATTAACCAAGAGATTCATGCACTCAGCATGTTGAGGACACTAGTGACTCTCAACCCTGA
>SJYV01055641.1:9146-23773 GCA_006410875.1 Neotragus pygmaeus
GCCCTGGGATTTCTTTGGAAGGAATGATGCTAAAGCTGAAACTCCAGTACTTTGGCCACCTCATGAGAAGAGTTTACTCACTGGAGAAGACTCTGATGCTGGGAGGGATTGGGGGCAGGAGGAGAAGAGGACGACCGAGGATGAGATGGCTGGATGGCATCACTGACTCGATGGACATGAGTCTGAGTGAACTCCGAGAGATGGTGATGAACAGGGAGGCCTGGCATGCTGCGATGCATGGGGTCACAGAGAGTCGGACACGACTGAGCGACTGAACTGAACTGAACATCTTTAAAAACAGAATTGAGTCTTAGGTGTCTGAGATAATTTAAATGTTGGGGGTTGAACTGCATCTCTAGATTCAATGGGAATCTGATGGAAATCTGATGGGAAAAGTAGGTGTGTGGCCATAAGATGTAGTTTCTCGATGCTTCCTTTCCTGTTCATTCTACCAAGCACACCTCGTTAATGGCAAAGTATTATCTGATCATTCTGCAGAAAACTGTGAAGTGAAGTCGCTCAGTCATGTCCAACTATTTGCAACCCCATGGACTGTAGACTATCAGGCGCCTCCGTCCAAGGGGTTCTCCAGGCAACATTAGTGGAATGGGTTGCCATTTCCTTCTCCAGGGAATCTTCCCAACCCAGGGATTGAACCTCGGTCTCCCGCATCACAGGCAGACACTTTACCTTCTGAGCCACCAGGGAAGCCCATTCTGCAGAAAGATTCCCTTTAATTCATTCAAGCTTCAAGTAATTAATCTGAACAAAGAGAAGCTGCTGTCTGAGAACAAATTAAATGGATACATGTATAAGGACATACAGTCATTTTGTGAGGGACAGTTATGAGACTTAAATGTGAATAAATCTACATCAAACATTTTTTAGGCAGTTAGACTGGATTTTTAAGAAAGACTTCCTCATTGTAAAATCTAAATACTCAGTTTTTCACGCTGGTTATTAGTCTCAGTTATATGTGGTGAAGGAAATTAAGGTTATAAAGATGTATACACAAAAGTGACTTCCTTAAATGGATGTTTAGTAGTTATCAAATTTTATGTATTACTTCTATTTGCCATGGTATTTCCATCATTATTAATGCATTCCTTCATTAATGCATTCAACAAGGCTGCTTTGTGAACAACATGAATTTTATCTACCTCCTATGAGCCATCCTAAATGAAAAACTGCAAACTGGATTTTAATATTTGTCCTTGTTTCACTTTTCTTCCTCTTCCATGTCAATACAGTCAACCCTGAGGGGAGTTTCCTCTGAAAATATAGAATTGTGTGGGATCTTCTTCCCTCCCTCCAGTACCCAAACAAAACAAGCAACAAAAAACCAAACAAAAACCCACTCCTCCTCTCATCCAGGTAACAACAGCTCAAGAAGATTGAGTTAGCAGTACTAAACTAACTAACAATAGAGTTGCCATCTGATCAAGCAATCCCACTCCTGGACATACACCCAGATAAAACTGTAATTTGAAAAGACACATGCAACCCTATGATCATAGCAGCACCATTCACAATAGCCCAGACATGGAAGCAACCTAAATCTAAACAACCTAAATCGACAGATGAGTGGATAAAGATGAGGCACATATATACAATAGAATACTACTCAGTGACAAAAAGGACTGAAATATTAGCCCCTGTAGCCATCATGGACAGACCTAGAGGTTATCATACCAAGTCAGTCAGGCAGAGAAAGACAAATACCATATGATATCACTTATATGTAGGATCTAAAATGTGACATAAATAAATATATTTATGAAACAAAAACAGGTTTCCAGATACAGAGAGCAGACTTGTGGTTGCCAAGGGGAGAGTGGTTGAGGAGGGAGGGGCTGGGAGTTTGGGATTAGCAGATGCAAACTGTTATATATAGGATGGATAAGCATATATATGGATAAAGTCCTACTGTATAGCACAGGGAACTGGATATAATACCCTGTGATAGACCATAATGGAAAAGAATATGAAAAGAATGTGTGTGTGTGTATATCTTTATGAGTCACTTTGCTATACAACAGAAATGAAACACAATAATATAAATCAATTATACTTCTATAAAATTGTAAAAAATACTTTAAAAAAAGCTCTGGTTAGTGTGGTGGCCCAGGCCACACAGTTAGTAAATGGAAGAATCAGCACTCACAGAACTGAAACATTGATTCTGAGACTAAATTCAGTATTCTTTCCATAAGCACAGGTTTTTCCTGGACGATGGGTCCATGGTGCCAAGAGTGCGCATAAGAATTGCTTGTAAACTAAATATACAGTTTCTGTCCCACAAATACACTGTGCTCTAGTTTTCAAATGCAAGTGTGATGTTGCTGAAGTTAAAACTTATTGTCCTTGTGTATTTTCTCTGTACATAGGCAATGAAAAGGTAGAGAGTTATGAAATATTTATGTTAATAAAAATATGGCATATTCAACAATGGCTGGAATTTTATGCTACCAAAAAGTTTACTTTAACACTAATCCCTGCAGAGGTCAAGATATTTTACTCTTTTCTTTTCCCCCTAAACTTGCCTCCTGTTTTCCAAACCCTTTCTTCCAGTGGGATAAAGCTGTTTCTTGCCACCTTTGGAGACAAATGGCCAACTGACTTAACACTTTAACAAAGGAATTCACACAACAGACAGTTAACCAATCAGCGAAAATACAGATATACAGCTTTTTTTTTTTCTGAGTATTTAAGCATATTTGAAATCTCCAGTTTTGATAAGGAGGAGACAGTGGGAAAAGAAAATGAGACCCAAGGGGAGATCAAGTTTTCTTCAGCTTGATTTTATGAGAAGTCTGGTGTGGGCTGGCCCCGTTTATCTTTGTGCACTTTGAGATATTCTTGTCCTATGAGATCAGCCCGCAAGTACCTGGTGAGCTTGCCCAGAAGCGGTAAGTAGTGATGAGTTGCTTTCCCAGGCTTCTCTCCACCCAGAAAGAAAGGGAGAGGCAAATGAGGTGAGGATGTAGATTCATCTCAGCTCTTCTAGTCCCTGTCTTCCTGGACCAAAAATAAATACACGTATCACCCACTTTATGCCACTTAGCTTTCACAGAAGACCTACACTAGTACCTGGTTTTGCTAACCAGGAGACATCTGAAGAGGATTTTAGAGTTTATAGAAAAAGGAGAAAATCTAAAATATCATCAGTGTTCAGTTTTGCAGAGTGATTATAGAGACAGCAGGCACCTCCAGCTGTGAGAGTGGCGCCACCAAACTCCTCCCCCAGAAACGACACTCAGCATCTCAGCATCAAGTCGCCACAGCTTTGAACTCTGTGAGCATCTGTGTTTTATCTCTATTTATTCTGCACACTCTTGGCAAGATGTGTCCCAAGGTGTTTGCTTACTCACTGCAGGCCATTTTGGCTTAGAAAAGATTTCATAGGGATGCTCTACTTTCAGATGGGGCTGGGGGTGGTGCTGTACTTCAAAAGCACAGTGAGAAAAACCCTTCCCAAAGGGAAAGTTTGGTTATTACCTCCCAGGATTATGTATTTCCCCAAATGATTCCCTCTCAAAGATTTTGCTTTCAGGTTTCTCACTGAAGACCTGAAGACCGATTTCCCTGCAGCAACCTGAATGGAACCCCGAGAGGCAGGAGAGCTACGTGCATTTTTTAAGGACTCCCTTCCACAGGAAGCATCCGTGAGCCTAGGTTGATACGCCTCTCCCAACCAGTTCTGCTGCATTGAACAGTGGTGAGTGACACCAGGGCCCCAGCCTTAGGTGTATACGCCAAGTGTGAAGCTGCGCCAAGTGACTCACCTTACAAATTGAGCTGGCTGAGGCCATTAGCTGTTTCACATGACATGGTGGCTTTTAACCTCCAGCCTAAGAGTTCTTAATGAGCAATAGTCTGTCGAATTTCAGGATTTCAAGCCACAGCTCTTGTTTCTGAGGAGGACACACACTGTGTGTGCAATCAGAGAAAACCAGGCTGAGCTTTCGTCACCAGAAATGTAATGCCTTGAAGCCAAATGATGCAGTATTTTTAGTTTTAATTACTAGCTTGTTCTCCACTCCATCCCCTGCTCAACGACCTCCCTTGCCTTCCACCCAGAATCTTAATTCCATCTCTTCCTCTCAAGAAATCCAATTGACTACATAGATCTTCATTATTTCCCAAAGCTCTCAGTCTTCAGTAAAATACAGGAGGGGGGGCATCAAAACCAATGAATCTATTTTACGTATCTTCTCCTCCAGGAAAAAAAAATCTTAGCAATTTTCTATGGGCTGGAAAGAGAGGTAGGAGACATAAAGAACACCCTGCCTCCCCCGCCTCGTAAGAGGCCGTTTTCTACTTCAAAAAAACAGCTGTGGTAAAAATATCTCTTAAGAGCAGCCAGCTGTTTATTTATAAATCTGTGCACAGGGAAGCTTTATGTCTCTTATGTGTTTTCAAGAAATGCATAGTGTTCGGGTGAGAAGGGCTGGGGTTGCTGGCGGTAAACCAAAGACTGCCGGCTCCTTGGAAGGGAGGCTGCGGGTGGTGATGGAGACTGGGGTGGGGGCGCTCAGCGGAGAACTGGCTGGAGGGTGCTCAGGGCTTCAGCCTTTTTCAGGTGTTCAGGTGGGGCGGGGGAACAAGGAACAGCTGCTGTTCTGCCTCTGCCCCAGCAGATGGTGGTGTCAGCCCGGTCCTCGCTGCCAGCCCGCCCGCTCCGCCCGCGCGGCGTGTCCCCCCGCCCCCAGCCTGCAGATGGCTTAATCATGACTCGCCTTTCTCCCCCACCGGTCCCCCCGCCCGGCGCGTCTGGGCTAACGCAGCGAGCGCGGAGCCAGGCAGTCAAGTGTTACTGCGTACAGCAGGTAGCCTGGCAACTGAGAGCATAATACCGAGCAGATGGTGTTCGCACGGCGTGATGGACATCACACACGACAGCCCAAGACAATCCAGGAATTCCCTGGTGACTCGAGGCCCTCTTTACACAAAACGAGTTCTCTCTCCATTGCCGCGTATCTCTGGGGTTATCTACCCCCTCTATCCGACTGACACTGAACTGGTTTCTTATTACCGACTTAGCTTCCAGCCCGAGGGGAGGGAGATTTCAAGTGGGGGGTGGGGGAGGCTATGCAAGGAAACGGAAGGGCCGGGAGTTGGGGGNGGAGGGCGGCGCTGGGGGCGGGCGAGCCTGGGCTTAGTGGCTTCGCCAGCGAAGGGCTTACGAAGAGCCTAAATGAAATTTAGGATTTTACTTAAGAAGCCCCTTGGGGCGGAATTTAGCTCTCGACTCGAGCCTCTGTGCTTACAAGCCCTTGGGGGACTGAGAAGTCAGGAGTGGAACCCGTGCGTCCCTGAAGGGCCGAAGATGCCTCTCCGCGCAGGCGTTCTTAACAAAGAAACCGACCGGGAGGTCCGGGCGCGGGCAGGGGCACTGCGGGGGGCCGAGAGGACCGGGAGAGCCGCCCAGGGGCCCCCAGGTCCTCGGCCTGAGAGCCGCTACGCAGCGGGTGAGATCGCTGCGCGCTCCCGGGCGCATTCGCCACCCTCTCCTCGCCGGGCGTCAATGGGAAGAAAGTGGGTGCTGGAGGAAATGGGGGGAGACAGGAGGGTTGTTCACGGTAGGGAAAAGTAAAATTAATATAGAAACAAAAAGCATGTCTCAGAAAACAAATCTGTGCTTTTCACACACACACTTAAGCGGGTCAAGTAATTAAAAAAAAAAAAAAAACCCAGCCCAAATGGAATTTTGTCTAGATTTTATACGTCACGCCGCTTCTATGTCCAACCTATCACCCCTCTCGGGGGTGCTTTCTCCTGCAAAGGTACTGGTCAAGTTTTAAGTTTCAGAAAGAGGGAGTCTTTTCGAAGGTGGAGGCTGACTTTTCACGCAGAACACCACACTTGCTGGGAAGGAGTTCAGCAGTTTTGTCAGAATCCGACACCCACTGCGGAGCTGGGCGGACTCCCCGGGGCTCAGGGTGGTAAGGGGCATTCTCAGGCTCAGGAGGCCACCTGACTGCTTGGTCTCTATCCCACCTCCTCAAATGGAAATCATATCCAGTAGGACTCCTCCCTCGACAAAGGTAACTCTGGGGATGAATGAGCTATAGAGAGAAAATGGCTAAGAAGGTGCTAAAACCTCTTCCACTTTCAGTGTGGGGTGGGCTGTTGGGGAACTATGATGGGCTAAACCAGAGGTTCTCAAAGTGTGGTTCTAGGACCAGCATCATTAGCATAACCTGGGAGCTTGTTAGAAATGCAAATTTTCAGACTCTACTCCAGGTCTCCAGAACAAGAGTCTCTGGGTGCAATTTAACATGCCCCAGGATAACCACGGAGAAGGCAAGATGGCACTCCACTCCAGTACTCTTGCCTGGAGAATCCCATGGACTGAGGATCCTGGTAGGCTGCAGTACATGGGGTCGCTAAGAGTCGGGCACGACTAAATGACTTCACTTTCGCTTTTCACTTTCATGCATTGGAGAAGGAAATGGCAACCCACTCCAGTGTTCTTGCCTGGAGAATCCCAGAGACGGAGGAGCCTGGTGGGCTGCCGTCTATGGGGTCGCAGAGAGTCGGACACGACTGAAGCAACTNGACTGAGCGACTTCACTTTCGCTTTTCACTTTAATGCATTGGAGAAGGAAATGGCAACCCACTCCAGTGTTCTTGCCTGGAGAATCCCAGAGACGGAGGAGCCTGGTGGGCTGCCGTCTATGGGGTCGCAGAGAGTCGGACACGACTGAAGCAACTTAGCAGCTTAGCAGGATAATCACAGAGCTTCCCTGGTGGCTCAGATGTTGTTAAATAATCCACCTGTAAGGCAGGAGACCTGAGTTTCACCCCTGGGTCAGGAAGATCCCCTAGAGAAGGGAATGACTACCCACTTCTACATTCTTGCTGGGAGAATCCCATGGACAGAGGAGCCCGGCCAGCTACAGTCCACGGGGGTGCAGAGAGTCAGACACAACTGAGCGACTGAAAACACACTCCCATCACCACGATGCCCCATATTTTGAGACTCACTGGGGCAAATAATCCTGGTGTATGAGCACTGACTGCAACCTGGGGTTATCAGCACTGTCTGTGCCCTGATTAGATGACAAACCCTGTACTTTCCAAAGCAAGTCGGAGGGCTGAGCTACTTAGGTTTCTATTGTAAATTCTTCTGCAGTTGGAACAGATCTCTCTAATTTTCAGAGGGCTGTGCAGGCAGTATAAGCTTAAGAATTCTGGAAAAAAGCCTATGCTGTGATTCTTCCAGAAAGGTCAGTTGTTCCCGCAGCTCTGCTGTGAAGGCTGAGGAGCAGCCGAGATCCAGGAATGGGTGAGGCCAGTTCAACTCCTTTGCTCAGGGAGAAAGCATCAAAAGCCACTAAGCTTCCTGTCTCCTGGTCTGATATACAGTAGGAAAGCTAAGATTTGAGGAAAGCTCCCTCTTCAGACATGAAAAAGGCCCAAAGCAACAAGAGAAGACAACAAGCATGTATGGGGTACCTTACTGTTTGAGTGTTTTCATCTGTGTAATCAAACTCATTTTGTTGATTAAAACAGAAAATCTGAGTCTCTGAGAGGTTAAGTAACTTGCCTGATGTCCCATAGTCTTTGGGATTCTGACTCTTCCACTGACCAGAATGTGCATCTGGCCTAAATTGAGCAGACCACCCAAGAGGGCTCTGAAGTAAAGAGAAATGGGAAGGAAAGGGGTGGGGGAGAGGGATGGGAATAGAAGCAAAAGGTAGACACTCTATTGCGATCAAAGGATGAAGCTGAAAGAGCACAAAAATATACATCATGTTTTATATGTTGCCTGATACCCAAAATTAGGATGCCTTTGTGGTATCAACTTTGACATTTAAAGAAAGGGCATAAGATTAGCCCATTCAACCAGAAATGGAAGGAAGAAACAAAATAAAACCTTAGAATTCTCTTTGAAGTTGATCAAGTGTCAGGGCAGAAACTTGGTTTCAGGATGGTGGCTTCTTTTAAAGACTCTCTTTGTCCTTGTCCAGAATAATTTTTCACCGTGGGTTTGGAGAGTTGCTTGTAATACATTCATAGCAGTGCCCCATTAGACCCACCCCATATAAAAGCCTCTGTTTCAGTAGATTACTGAGGAAGTTTGGATTAAAAAGTTTGTTCTATGATGTGGCTGTGTCACCAAGATGATTGAGTTTTGAGGTAGTTTACCAATTTAGCAAGCTTATCATGCACAGGACAATAACTTGGGGGTGCAATGCTAAGTCTGTTTAAATGGGTGCAGGAAAGTTCTTTGTTCGGCTTTTAAGGAGGAGCAGTGGAGGAACCCAATAGGCTTGGGTAGAAACTCCAGGGTCCAGTGACTGGCCTGTCCTGACCACATAACACATAGCTTGTTATCACTATTATTGCTATGACTTCTTGATCAGGCAGCTTTAGAAAGTCAGGGTGAAGGAAGTGCTGTGTTTCTGGTTCTAGCTTAATTCCTAGGATAATGAAGTCTAAGACTTTAAACTTGATTTTCTTTCTAGGTTCTCAGTGAGCAGGATGGCATTTCTACTCAGACTTTTGACTCTTTAACAAATACATGTTTTGCTGATTTTCACCCTCCCCACAATCATTGGGAAAATTTAAAAATAATGTCTGAGAGGGGACTTTCTTGGTGGTCCAGTGGCTAAAATTCCATACTCTCAATGCAGGGGGCCTGGGTTAGATCCAGGGAACTAGATCCCACGTGCCACAACAGTTCACATGCTGCAGCTAAGATCCTGCCTGTTGCAACAAAGAGCCAGTGCAGCCAGATAAATAAATATTAAAAAATGCATTGTCTAAAAGTATTTTTAAAAGGCAACTTTCATTTCCAACACTCACAGGCAACCATGTTTTGATGTGTTCCTATGTTTCTTCCCAGCCTCCAGCCCAGTACAATAATATATTTTCCATGCTCATGATCATGGTATATATACATGATTGTACCACTATTTTTTACTAAGTAACGGGTGGAGAGGTAGGAAGTTCCAACTTTCCACATGCTTTGTTGTTGTTGCTAAGTTGTGTCTGACTTTTTGTGACTCCCATGAACTATAGCCTGCCAGGCTCTTCTGTCCACAGGATTTCCCCAGGCAAGAATATTGGAGTGGGTTGCCATTTCCTTCTGCAGGGGATCTTCTCGACCCAGAGATGGAAGCTGCATATCCTGGGTCTCCTGCACCGGTAGGCAGATTCTGTACTGCTGAACCACTAGGGAAGCCCTTTTAAATGCTTATAAGTGGGGATTTTCTGGTAGGATGTTACCTTATGGCAACACTCCTGCAAGGTCTACAGATTTCATTATGGGTCTCCCAGCACTGGGGCTTCCCTGGTGGCTCAGCGGTAAAGAATCTGCTTGCAATGCAGGAGACCAGGATTGTGGTAAAGAATCTGCTTGCAATGCAGGAGACCAGGATTGTGGTAAAGAATCTGCTTGCAATGCAGGAGACCAGGATTTAATCTCTGGGTCAGGAAGATCCCCTGAAGGAGGCCACGGCAACCCACTCCAGTATACTCGCCTGGAGAATCCCATGGATTGAGGCGCCTGGTGGGCTAAAGTCCATAGAGTCGCAGAGTTGGACATGACTGAAGTGTCTGAGCATGCACGCGCATTCCCAGCATCAGCACAGAGCTAGATCCACAGCTGCAACAGAGTAAGTATTTGCTGAACTGAACTGATTGTCTGTGGTGAGTTGTATGTGATCAAGGTCATGTATGACTAGAGAGGAGGGAAAAAGATAACCCTGTCACAGACTACTTCTCCAGGCTACTGGACCTTCCACTGAAGATGAAAGAAAGGGTTAAAGTTGGTGATCCAGAGCAAGATGGGAGAGTGCCATCAGCCATAAGAAGGTCAGACTTTCAAGGACTTACTTGGAGGTAAAAACAACAAAAATACCATTTGTCCTTATTGGTATTTTGAACATAGTTACCATAGATTCCTCCAGTGGAAACACAACTTTGAGAGTTATGCTTTTCCTCTGCCTTTGATGTAAATTATAGAGTCCTTTTGATCCCTGTGTTGTAATTAATTCTACCACCAAAGCAACTCTGACTTGGTTAAATGTTCATTAGTGTGCAACAATAGGAGCTTGATTAAATAAATTATGGTACATCTATACCATGAATACTAGGCAGCCAATAAAAATCATGCCTTCTCAGGCTATCTAATCACATAATACAAACTCTTACAATATATACTGCAGAGGGGAAGAAAAAGCAGTCACTAACTAGCCACAGAACGATCATATTATATGGGGATTATAAGTGATTTTTGTTTTTAAACTCTTTCAAATTTTCTATTATGAACATATTGCTTCAAATTAATATTATAAAGTCTCATGCTGTAAAGAACTAAAGTATTTAAATTGACCTAAAAGAGCAAAGAAAAAAAGGGTCTCTTTGCTTGCTTTCAAGCAGTCCACAATTCTGGTGGGGAGGGAGGAGCCCTTAGTTCCTGAGCCACTCATGACATCTTTGAAGAGGAGGTGGCATAAGCCACAATTCTGGGCCTTTCACCAGGGAACAGCCGATTGCCTGGGAGGGGACTGAAGACTTTCTGGAGGAGGCAATGTCTCGGCAGGCCTCAGCTAGCCAACAGGGGAATGGGTTCTGGAGTGGAGGGACAGAGTGATCAAAGACTTGAATATATCAGATTCATAAATTCCATTTCAAAGGACTCATTTCCTGGAAATATTCATAGATTTGTGCAAAGATTTATTTTAAATAGCACACATGAGTAGCAAAAAAGAAAAAGGAACAACATAAGTGGCCAATATTTAGAGGATTCATTAAACTATAATATACCCTCCTTGCCTCCCCGAAAGTAACTAAACCTCATTAAGACTATTTAGGCTATATTATATAGGGTGAAGGGGCTTCTTTGGTGGCTCTATGGTAAAAAAAAATCTGTCTGCAATGCAGGAGATGCAGGAGACACAGGTTCGATCCCTGGGTCAGGAGGATCCCCTGGAGGAGGGCACAGCAGCTCACTCCAGTGTTCTTGCCTGGAGAATCCCATGGACAGAGGAGCCTGGAGGGCTATAGTCCACAGTGTTACAAAGAGTTGGACACAACTAAAGCGGCTGAGCATGCATGCATGCACGCACATACAGAGTGATGTAAGTCAGAAAGAAACAAATATTGTATATTAACACATATATATGGAATCTAGAAAATATAGTGATGAACCTTTTTGCAGGGCAGGAACAGAGAGATTTATGGACACAACGGAGGAAAGAAAGGGTGGGATGAGTTGAGAGCGTACCATTGAAATATATACATTACCGTGTGTAAAACAGATAGCTAATGGGAAGTTGCTGAATAGTGCAGGGAGCTCAGCCTGGTGCTCTGTGATGACCCAGAGCGGTGGGACCGGATAAGAGGTGGGAGGGAGACTTAAGAGGGAGGGGACACATATAGCTGATTCATGTTGATGTATGGCAGAAACCAATGCAACACTGTAAAGGAGTTATCCTCCAATTAAAAAAAAAAGAGATTATTTAGGCTAAACAGACTAGGAGTATAGTGAGTTTGAGAGGGGCTCTAGTGTCTTATTTCCACCAGAGCCCACCTCACACTCTGGGGTGTTCAACAGACATTGTTAACGGGCAGGTCTGGACATGACCTGAACGTGAACAGACTGGCTTTGGCTACAGGTTCAGCAAGTAACCAGTTTTTCGTTGCTTCAACAAAGAGCCGTCAAGTCCCAGAGAAGGGTCCCAGGGGACTGACACCTTGCAAGAATTCTCTGATGCACCTGGATAAACTTTCCTTTGGGGCACCACCCTGCTTTCGGGAGTTTTTTTTCCATTCTAGGCTCGAGACCACAGAGTATGGCCAGAACCAGCCCAGCCTTTAGAATTTAAGAACTGGGAGAGATGAGTGAATGTCACTGTCGAGCTCTACAGGCGATCTCCTCCTCGGGGCTGTCAGAAAACACAGAGCAGGGGCTTGAGACCTGCTGCACAGCAGGGGACACCGCCTGTGTCCAAGGGGCTGCATGGACTGCAAGTGGTTTGTCAGTGGCTCCAGGAAGGAGGTTTTTTACCCGTTTGTCTGCTGCCTTTGTTGCCTTGATTAAAAAATTGAGAGGGGAGGAAAAAGGAGTCTCCACTGTCTTCAGGTGAAAATTCCCCTCCCAAGCTACTGTTCCCCCACCCTTTCTCTTTCATTGCCCCCACCCTCTTCCGATGAAGTCATCAGAGCTCAGATTGCATAACCGCTGCAGAGACCTATCTTGTGTTACACTGGGAGTCAGGCCAGTGTTTCCATTTATAGACAACAGTACCACCACGTTGCCAAATGGCGCTCTCTGCGGCAGCCACTACAAGACAGGAAGAAGGGAAGGAAGGCTTGGAGCTGGAGGGCTCGCCATGCAGAGGAGGCTTGGTCACATCCTCTGCCCTCCCCGCAGCCATGGGAGGGGGCGCTCGGGGCTGCTAGATGAGAATGCCTGGGAAGAGCCACTTTTATGAAGCCATCCCCTGGTCTCCCCGCTCCCCAGGAGGGGAAGGAAGGTCTGTGTCAGCCTGCTCTGCTGGGTTTCTCATGGTCCAACCTGTCTCTGGGCAAACCAGGTGTGATCACAGCAAGGCTCNCCTGGGAAGAGCCACTTTTATGAAGCCATCCCCTGGTCTCCCCGCTCCCCAGGAGGGGAAGGAAGGTCTGTGTCAGCCTGCTCTGCTGGGTTTCTCATGGTCCAACCTGTCTCTGGGCAAACCAGGTGTGATCACAGCAAGGCTCTGGGGAGGCTGGCCCTTGCCACACTCCTGAGAGCAGAGCCAGGCCAGCCGCCGCGGTGGGGTTATGGGAGGCCACGGGAAAGGAGAAGAAAGAAGGCACGTTAGGAATCTCGGGTTGGTACTTTACACACCAAGAGATTTGGGCTGAGAACCAGGTTCTTAGAGGAAGCAAGTCTAGGAGGGGGCTCACGCAGGGTCAGGGAGGGCAATGGGCAGGTGGGCACGGGGGCCATCGGGCCCTGGGTCTTATATCCACCGTGATCATCAAGTTTAGAGTCTTAGATGTAGTTTTTTTTTTTTTTTTTTCTGGCTACTCTGTGAGGCATGTGGAATGTTAGTTCCCTTACCAGGGATTGAGCCTGTGCCCCCTGTACTGGAAGTGTGGAGTCTAAACCACTGAACCACCAGGGAAGTGCCCAAGAGCCTGAGATATAGTCTTCATACAAGGTTTTACAGGGGGGCACTGAGAAACCCTGATATGATTGAAAGATGCCTCATATTTTACAGCTGAAGTTGTATCCTGTAATTAGATCACACTGCACCAAGTCCATTATGAATTAATAGTCTTCATCAGTCCTGTGTTTATCTTGTGAATAGTACAATTACACTGTCCAGAATTTAAAACAAACAAGCATTAGTTTCTTTTTTAAAATAAAAAAAACTTATTGGTGTTTCTTCAGTTTGTAAATATACCTGATGACTCCAAAGGTCTTTTGTTAACTTTGAGAAGAGTTGGGGACAGACTGGGATAAAAATAGTCTTAGAAGATACAGAGGGAAGAAATCCATGTTCACAAATGGCTACCTTTTGCTTAGGATAAAAATTAAGTTGACAACTAAGTATGGAACCAGAAACTAGCATGAGGTTGAAGTTTATGTGAAACTTTCATTTTAGTCAGGAGTAAATCCATTTGAATTGGCAGCAGCTACAGAAGCCTTCTAAGATGGGGGTCATGGGCTGCACACCCCCTGCAAAAGCCCAAGTAGTTTTGCTTCAACATCTGGTATGTATCACCAGTTTCCTACTCTTTCTCGTGTGCGTGTCTGTTAAGTCGCTTCAGTTGTATCCAGCTCTTTGCGATCCTGTGGACGGTAGCCCACCAGGCTCATCTCATGGCGTTGTTCAGGCAAGAATACTGGAGTGGGTTGCCGTGCCCTCCTCCAGGGGATCTTTCTGACTCAGGGATCAAACCCACGTTTCTTATGTCTCCTGCGTTGGCAAGCAGGTTCTTTACCACTAGGGCCACCTTGGGAAGCCCTTACTCTTCACTACCAGAAGCTAAAGTCTGTTCGGAGCCCCTTATCTTAGTATCATCCCAAATGCCCATCCCCTTCCCACTTTCCCCCAAAGTGGCTTGTGCTAATTCTTCCTCTAGCTTAGCTGACTTAATATCCCCCTCAACTACCCTTCCCAGATCCGGGTCAGCTCCTTTAAAACATACATGTGATTCTTGCACACACGTCACCTAAACCCGGAGGGCTCTTTTAAGAGCTTTCACCACTGTGTCTTCTCTGCAAGTTGTTTGCTTGTAGGATGTTAAAATCAGAGCAGGAGGATCGGGCTGATGGATGCTCAAGTAGGACAGGGTGATCTAACCTGCTGCTCAGGGTATTTATCAGCCTGGAAACTAAGAAGCCTATTTCTGGACTTTTATCTTTTGATCATTTCTCTAATATACAGGCTTAGTTTCTTTTACATTGGTCCAACTAATTATTTTACTTCTTCCTCTTTATCCCCCTTCTATCTTCATAAAGAATTTCTCAGACTTCCTTGGTGGTCCAGTGGTTGAGAATCTGCCTTCCAATACAGGGAACACGCATTCAATCCCTGGTTGGGGAACTAAACTTGAGTGTTCCATCTGCCGAGGCCTGCGTGACCTAAAGCCAGTGCTCTGCAACAAGAGAAGCTACT
>SJYV01055641.1:26379-110783 GCA_006410875.1 Neotragus pygmaeus
TTTTTTTTTTTTTTTTCTGGCTACTCTGTGAGGCATGTGGAATGTTAGTTCCTTTACCAGGGATTGAGCCTGTGCCCCCTGTACTGGAAGTGTGGAGTCTAAACCACTGAACCACCAGGGAAGTGCCCAAGAGCCTGAGATATAGTCTTCATACAAGGTTTTACAGGGGGGCACTGAGAAACCCTGATATGATTGAAAGATGCCTCATATTTTACAGCTGAAGTTGTATCCTGTAATTAGATCACACTGCACCAAGTCCATTATGAATTAATAGTCTTCATCAGTCCTGTGTTTATCTTGTGAATAGTACAATTACACTGTCCAGAATTTAAAACAAACAAGCATTAGTTTCTTTTTTAAAATAAAAAAAACTTATTGGTGTTTCTTCAGTTTGTAAATATACCTGATGACTCCAAAGGTCTTTTGTTAACTTTGAGAAGAGTTGGGGACAGACTGGGATAAAAATAGTCTTAGAAGATACAGAGGGAAGAAATCCATGTTCACAAATGGCTACCTTTTGCTTAGGATAAAAATTAAGTTGACAACTAAGTATGGAACCAGAAACTAGCATGAGGTTGAAGTTTATGTGAAACTTTCATTTTAGTCAGGAGTAAATCCATTTGAATTGGCAGCAGCTACAGAAGCCTTCTAAGATGGGGGTCATGGGCTGCACACCCCCTGCAAAAGCCCAAGTAGTTTTGCTTCAACATCTGGTATGTATCACCAGTTTCCTACTCTTTCTCGTGTGCGTGTCTGTTAAGTCGCTTCAGTTGTATCCAGCTCTTTGCGATCCTGTGGACGGTAGCCCACCAGGCTCATCTCATGGCGTTGTTCAGGCAAGAATACTGGAGTGGGTTGCCGTGCCCTCCTCCAGGGGATCTTTCTGACTCAGGGATCAAACCCACGTTTCTTATGTCTCCTGCGTTGGCAAGCAGGTTCTTTACCACTAGGGCCACCTTGGGAAGCCCTTACTCTTCACTACCAGAAGCTAAAGTCTGTTCGGAGCCCCTTATCTTAGTATCATCCCAAATGGCCATCCCCTTCCCACTTTCCCCCAAAGTGGCTTGTGCTAATTCTTCCTCTAGCTTAGCTGACTTAATATCCCCCTCAACTACCCTTCCCAGATCCGGGTCAGCTCCTTTAAAACATACATGTGATTCTTGCACACACGTCACCTAAACCCGGAGGGCTCTTTTAAGAGCTTTCACCACTGTGTCTTCTCTGCAAGTTGTTTGCTTGTAGGATGTTAAAATCAGAGCAGGAGGATCGGGCTGATGGATGCTCAAGTAGGACAGGGTGATCTAACCTGCTGCTCAGGGTATTTATCAGCCTGGAAACTAAGAAGCCTATTTCTGGACTTTTATCTTTTGATCATTTCTCTAATATACAGGCTTAGTTTCTTTTACATTGGTCCAACTAATTATTTTACTTCTTCCTCTTTATCCCCCTTCTATCTTCATAAAGAATTTCTCAGACTTCCTTGGTGGTCCAGTGGTTGAGAATCTGCCTTCCAATACAGGGAACACGCATTCAATCCCTGGTTGGGGAACTAAACCTGAGTGTTCCATCTGCCGAGGCCTGCGTGACCTAAAGCCAGTGCTCTGCAACAAGAGAAGCTACTACAATGGGGAGAAGCCTGTGTACCGCCTCTAGAGAGCAGCCCCTGCTCGCCGTAACTAGAGAAAGCCCGCGTGCAGTAATGGAGACCCAGCACAGCCAAAAATAAATGCATTAAATAAAATAAAACCCCACATCTTGGTTCAACATTAAAAAAAAAATAACAGTATTTTTCAATCAGAAATGATGAAATCCTTCCCAAGTCAACCAAATGTTTTCTGGAAGCTGAGATGAAGTATGAATGGTTGGAAACCTTTATATATAGTAGGGAGATAGGGGTGGCAAACCTCTGAATTCAACTTTCCGTCTGTCTGATGTCCCCATTATGTGATACACAGGAAAAGCCAGTGAGACGGAGATTCCCTTCTTTATTTGTCTTAGGTTCTTAGGGCGTTTTTTTTTTTTTTTTGACTGAAGATTACTTTTTATGTAAGGCCCAGGGAACACTACCTCTTAATTCATATTTAGAAGCTTGTAAGAAAGGCTGAGAAGGTCAATCTTTCAATCCTTTTTGGATGCAGTTGCAGAAAATTTCCAAGCAAAGAAGCCCCTGAGTCCCCATTAGTCGGTCAACATAAGCCCTCAAGAGTAGAAGTCCATGCACCCAGTCATCCCTGGGTATTCAGGGGGTACCAGGATCCCCTGTGGATATCCAAATCCATGGATGCTCAAGTCCTTACAGAAAATGGTGCAGTAGCTGCATATAACCTGTATTTTAAATCCTCCCCTATACTTTAAATCATCTCTAGATGACTTACAATACCAAACATAACGTAAATGGTATGTAAATAGTTGCAAACACAACGTAAACACTATGTCAATAATTTCCAGGCACAGTAAATTCAGGTTTTGCTTTTTGGAATTTCCTGGATTTTTTTCTCCGAAGATTTCTTTTCTGTGGTTGGTTGAGTCTCTAGATTCGGAACCCGTGGATTCAGAGGCCTGACTATAAAGGATGCTGAGAGATAACCCACAACATGTGGGTGGAGATGCCATCCCTCTGCCTCTGGGCCCAGTCACATCACCGTGGAAGCATCTGGGGCAGTTGCCAGGTCCTCCTCCCTCTCAGCACATCCCAGAGGCTCGCTGGGGACAGAGTTCGAATAGATCCTACAGTTAAGACACATACACACCCTGGGTAGGAAGCAAGAGAGCTCTGGACCACTCTGATTCACTTTCTGCTAACGGACTCGGATAAGGAAGGGTGATGAGGTCAGTAAGACATATGGCCAAGGCTGCTCACCTACTGGAAGTTCAAGGATCTGGTTCAAGAACGTGGAGCCTTACGCCTGTCACCAGACAACACTGTACAACCCTGAAGGGCATTTTCAGTTCAATTCCCAGTCTCAGGTTTCATTATTCCGAGAGTATCCAGGTAAAACCAACAAACCAGCCAACAAAACAAAAGAGCAAATAACTGACTTCTTAATCAAATACCCCCAATACACAGGTACAGGTTGTGTTTACAACTGCGCTTTGAGGGTATGCACAGTAAGACACTACTGTTCCATCCATGACTAAAATGCAAACCCACTCAGAAAGCAAGCCTATGCCACAAACCCTCCACCCGCAGCCCGAGTGCTAGAACATCATGTGCGGAATGTATAGTTTGCCATTAAAGTTTTCTTTCAATTCAGATATGACATCCCACTTTTAAAATGGCTTTGAATGCTCCAGGAGTCCCCTTGGACCCCAGCAAATGGCAGGTGTTGTGGGTGGAATCTAAGAGAAAGACAGCCAAGGGCTCGCTCCTGGAGGGATACTCAAGTCCCAGCGGATGGACAAAGCTCCCCTTCACTGAAAACCTCCAGGACGACCCCAGCCTGTCAAGGGAGAAGCTGGCAGATGCCCTGGTTCTGCAGGATTCCCATAAAGCCCACCTGGCCACACCTGGGATGGTCAGTTACAAGGCAGAAAGGGGCAGGGACGGGGGCAGGGGATGCCTGGGTTTCCAGGGATCCTCTGACTCAGGACAAGTCACTGAATGTCTCTGAGCTTCATGTTCTCCTTTATAAAATGAGGACACCTGCCTAGGTGATCTCCCAGGACCCACCTGCCCTAAAATTCTCGGAGAAGAACTTCATGGATAAAGTGGGGACTTGACTGGGAGCTTCGATGTTGGTGCAGACTTGGATTTGAGGGGGCAGAGAAGAAGAAAAAGGAGCAGTCAGGCACGAGGAGGGAGGTGTGTGTTAGGGCGCAAGGGAGAAGAGCCACACGGGGCAGGGTGGGCCTGACCACCGATGGGTCTGAGAGCGGCACAGAGAGCTGACTCAGTCAACAGCCAGGGAGACACAGGAGGCTCTTAGAGGACTAAAACGATAGGATTACTCTAACATGACTAAGCTGGTGTTGGGTAGAGTGGCGATCAGAATGGGGATGGATCAAAAGGAGAGAAGTGGGGAGGCAGGGTTGGGGGGAATCCATCCAGGACCTGAAGGGGAGGTGGTGGCCAAGACTCCATTACGGATAGTGGGAATGAGAGTAAAGAGTCAAAGGACTTCCCTGGTGGTCCAGTGGTTAAGGATCTGCCTTGCAATGCAGGGGACACAGGTTTGATCCCTGAGCGGGGAACTAAGATCCCAAAAGTCATGGGGCAACTAAGCCCGGATGCCGTAGCTACTAAGCCTGCATGCAGCAAGGGAGCTACTAAGCCTGCATGCAGCAAGGGATATCCTGTGAGCTGCAAGAAAGACCTCACACAGCCAAATGAACACATAAATACTTTTTAAAAGAGTAAAGAGTCAAATTTAACAGCAAGGTTCATGTTGGCAAGAATAAGAATGCACGCTTTCTTTGCCACGTGCAGAAGTGTGGGTTACTCCCTGGTCCACTGGTTCCCAGCCCCTCCCGTTCACTCCCAGACCTCTTTTTCCCTCTGCCCTCACATGGCTCTGGAAGTCTGGCAGAGACATTGATCTCTGCTTAAAATTTGAGTGTAAATCATTCCAGTTTTTCTTGTCCTCCCTACTTTTTAAAAACTGAATTTATTTACATCTGAATTTAGTAGAGGGTATTTTAAACATACCACCTGTTTAAGCGGGAGGAGGATGGTAGGTGTATACCTTGAATATTTTTGAAGCTCTGACAATATATCCTGGGGATGAAGATGCCAAACAATAACAGGAAATACACCCAAAACTACTTTGAGAAGAAGAAATCTTTTCATTTTTGTATTTCCTTCCCTGGTTCCCCCAACTTTATACTTTCTGCTACGTGTTTCATTTAACTTTTTTCAAGCAGATCTGACAAAGAATAAGGAAAGTTAGCGTGCTAAGTCACTTCAGACGTGTCTGACTCTTGGCAACCCTATGGATTGGTAAGCCCGTGAGGCTCCTCTGTCCATGGGATTCTCCAGGCAAGAATACTGGAGTGGGTTGCCATGGCCTCCTCCAGGGGATCTTCCCAACCCAGGGATGGAACCTGTGTCTCTTATGTCTCCTGCTTTGGCAGGCAGGGTTCTTTACCTGGGAAGCCCAAGGAAAGTTAGATGTTAACACAATTAAAGGGTTTTAATAAGTAGAATTCATAACATGATTAAGCATTTTCACCACGGCTGTTCGTGGGCTTATGCTCTCTAATGGACTTTTTTAAAAGTCAGAAAAATCATTCTCAGTTTTCGTGCCAAACCTTGTCTACAACAGAAGTGGTACCACATCATTTCACAAGGTAGTTGATATTACACTTATTCCACCAACCTTTTAAATCTCAACTAGAGATGGGAGTTAAAATTTTTTTTTAACCTTTTGTATAAAAAATTAATTTTTATTGGAGCATAGTTGCTTTGCAATGTTGTGTTAGTTTCTTCTGTACAGCAAAGAGAATCAGCTATACATAAATCTCCTCTTTTTTGGATATCCTTCCCATTGAGGTCACCAGAGAGCACTGAGTGGGCTTCCCTGGTAGCTCAGCTGGTGAAGAATCTGCCTGCAAGGCAGGAGACCCCGGTTTGATTCCTGGGTTGGGAAGATCCCCTGGAGAAGGAATAGGCTACCTACTCCAGTATTCTTGGGCTTCCTAGCTGGCTCAGAAGGTAAAGAATCTGCCTACAGCGTGGGAGACCTGGGTTTGATCCCTGGGTTGGGAAGATCCCCTGGACGTGGGCCTGGCAACCATCCCAGTATTCTTGCCTGGAGAATCCCAGGGACAGAGGAGCCTGGTGGGCTACAGTCCACGGGGTTGAAAAGATTTGGACAGCACTGAGCGACTGACCGCACCACAGCACAGAGTGCTGAGTCGAGTTTTCTGCGCTATACGGTAGGATTTCTAAGAAAATAAGTCTCTAAAAAACCAGTCAGGCCTTTGCAAATTCATGACTGAAGAATACCTTGGTGGTCCCAGGTAAAAAACGTGCTTTATTTACCAGCAACTTGGAAATTAGGTGACTCCTCTGAACAAACGAAAAAATCTCCTCTTTGGAAAAAAATCTTCCTATCCTTTAGAGAGACAACACTGANAATTCATGACTGAAGAATACCTTGGTGGTCCCAGGTAAAAAACGTGCTTTATTTACCAGCAACTTGGAAATTAGGTGACTCCTCTGAACAAACGAAAAAATCTCCTCTTTGGAAAAAAATCTTCCTATCCTTTAGAGAGACAACACTGAGGCCCTCTGTCTGGTCTACAACAGTCAGAAATCTCCACGGGGCTTTGGAAAACGACGGCTTCTACCTATCTGTTCTGTCTTCTCATCTGACGGGGCTGGGGGGGGGGGCCCATCTCTCCATCTGTCTCCTTCGCTCCCTCACCCACTGGGCCCCTCGTTGCCATGGTTCTTCCCACAGGGTCCGAAGGAACAAGATTCCTCTGACGTCTGACACTGGACCTCCACAAGCAGCCAATTTGTTTTCCTTTCGAGGGCCCCTGCCCCTCCGCTCTCCCTTTCGAATGCAGGAGATTCTTCCTGTGCACCCAGCAAGAGTAATGCGTCAGACTACGATTAGGTTTTCTTTTATTTAAACAAACAGACGAGAGACAGATTGCTTTCCTTCATTTGCCCAAGTAAAGGTAATCCACGGCCCAGGGAAAGCAGAGTGGGAGAGAGGGCGGCTGGGGGTCTGCCGTCCTGGGCTAGCCCAGCTCTTGGGGGTCCATCTGAAGGAATTCTGGGTGACTCGCTCCCCATTTTACTAAGGGGCCAGAGATCGGCCACAGGAGTCTCTCACGGTATCTGCATCCTGACAGCTGAGTCTCTGCAGCACACAGCCCTTTTGGCCTGTGTTCTGGGGGAAGGGAAGGGGGTGAAAAGAGAGGGAGGCCCTGCCCTCCAGATGGGCAGGGAAGTCAGTACTTAAATATCATGTCTGTAGAATGGGCTGCTTTGGATGGAAGTTAGGGGACTTCTCCGGTGGACCAGTGGCTAGGACTCCATGCTCCTAATGCAGGGGCCAGGGTTTCACCACTGGTTGGGCAACTGGATCCGACAACTAAGACCCAGTGCGGACAAGTAAATAAATAAAAAATAATAAAGGAAGCTGGTAGGTGGGGAGAAAAATCCATCGAAACCCTTAAAAAATCCACTGAAACCCTTAAAAAAATTCACTGAAACCCTTAAAACTTCCTACCAAATCCATGCTATCTGCACTGCTAAGAAATAAAACATAAAACNAAGTGAATCTCTATTATGTCTCCATGATGAGGCAATGATAGAATCATAAAATGATCAGGTTGTTATGGATGTTAAAGGCCCCTGTTGACATATTTAAGATCATTTAGAAATCAAAGCAGAGTAACTATTGTTTGTGCATCTAAAACGGAGCTGGGTATTGTGGTGGATGTGGTTTCAGACACATTTCTGCATCACTGAGAACTAGAATTTTCTGAACAGTATCAAAGTCAAGGATGCCACCAGCCATTTTAAAAATAATATCTGTTAGCAGCTGCACACCGCCACACAGGACCCTCCCTCTGCTGCTTTTTAATCATTTGGAAAGCAAACTAGTCCTTGCTTAACAAGCACCTTACTTCTTGCCAGCTCTAATCATAAGTTGACAATTCATGTAATTTTGGGTTTTTACCTTTACAAACCTGCTCCATTTTGTGATCCATCTGAACACAGTTCAAGTGCTTTCTGGGATTTGTGTTTCCAGGGCTGCTGATCTAACAATTCCCAAGTAAACACTTTAAATTTTGTGGGGTTTTTTTGTTTGTTTGTTTGTTTGTTTTTGCTTTTTGCCTCAACCAGTTCTCTTGGAATCCTTGATTAATACCCTTTAGTAAGTCCTATTGCTTGACTGATAAGGAAACTAAAGCACTAAAATGTGAATGCCTTGGTCAAGGCTGCATATCTTGAAAATGGCAGAACAATGAATATAATTGGTATATTATAGATGTATTTCAATATATCAATATAGCAATAGAATGCACATTGATTGTCTNAGTCCTATTGCTTGACTGATAAGGAAACTAAAGCACTAAAATGTGAATGCCTTGGTCAAGGCTGCATATCTTGAAAATGGCAGAACAATGAATATAATTGGTATATTATAGATGTATTTCAATATATCAATATAGCAATAGAATGCACATTGATTGTCTCCCAGATACATGCCTCTGACCCTTGTCTATTTTACTAACATTATATTGGGACAGAAAGTTTTCTATATTCCTCAAATCATTTCTTCCTTCCTCCATATCATGCCAGATAGAAAACTGGATATGTGTTTTTGACACCTCTGTCCAGCTACCCACACTCTACCACTCAAAGTCCCGCTGATCCAGGTTAGAAACCTTCTGAGATTCAAGACAGCTGAGGACCCAAACTGATATGGTAAAGTTCTGCCTAGTGAATCCTCTTGAGGAGCACAAGGTATCTGTGCTCTGTTTACAAATGTGTTGGCAATTACAGCCCTTATAATAAAATCCTATGTGAGAGAGACATTTTTTGAAATCTTTACAAATCTTCACAGGACACTCCCAGTAACAACAGCTTCTGTTTTTCCTTTCTAATTAAAGATGAACAGAGTCAACCCTTTGCAAAATTTAGTGTGAGAAACAATTGACCTTTTAGGGAAATTCCCTGGATGGGCAGATAAGTGAAAGTCACTCGGTCATGTCCGACTCTTTGGGACCCCATGGACTATACAGTCCAGGGAATTCTCCAGGCCAGAATACAGGAGTGGGTAGCATTTCCCTTCTCCAGGGGATCTTCCCACATTGCAGGTGAGTTCTTTACCAGCTGAGCCACAAAGGAAGCCCAAGAATACTGGAGCGGGTAGTCTATCCCCTCTTCAGTGTGTTTGAGGACAAGGGGAAGATTTTGCTGAGTTTAATCAGGGGAGGGTTACAATCTGATGCACATCTACTTCAGGGCTTGTCCAGTTCTTCCTGACATAGAAGAACAGGATTCCTCCTTCCCAGACCTATGAGGGTCCAGAGAGCTGTTGACCTTGAACTTCACATTCACAGAGACACTCCAGTGGACAGTTCACTGTTCGTATAAACTTAGACATACAATCCATCAATTTTCAATCAATATTCTTCCATGTTAAAAGCATTAATTTACTAACATCATTTAAAATATACCATAATTTGTGAAACCCTATTTAGCAGTTTCTTCATATTTGAATACATTCAGAGCTTCAAAAGACAGAGAGGACTGAAGCTTCCCTGACTTTTGCAACCCCTCTAAACATCCTACCCCTTACCTTCTCTCCTGATCTGACTGTACTTGGCCTCTCATCCTTATTTTTCTCTTGTCCCCAGTATAGATGCTGACTTCTAGCACATTTAATATCACTCTGTTGGTATTTCCTGCCTTTAACATATGTCATAACCATAATTCTACTTCCGGCTTCTAGCAATGTTTTTAAGACAGTTTTTCTTTGAAGTCTCACCTCTTTTCTTTGCTATCTCTTATCTCTTCTCACTTCTCTGCCTGGCTATGTCCTGAGCACTCTAGTTATCCCACTCATCTTTATTCTGTTTCAAAAAACTCATTCACTCTAGGACTTAAGTTTATAAGTATGTTTAAAAAGTATCAGATTCACATAAGTCTAAAACTTTTAGGTGGAAAAAATGCTACCTTGGCAATTCACCTGTGTCCTAAAGGAGCTTACATTTTAAAATCTGGTGTTTTGACAGGGGAAAAATTAAGATTTGAAAAATATTCTTTTAAATGTAGATAGTTGATTCATCCACAGCTAGAAGGCCAGGGTAGGAAGTGATGATTTGGGGGTGACTGAACTCAGGGCAATGGCTGAGGTTCACCCTAGATCAGGCATCCTAAACTCTAGGTTCCAAGCGGTCTGTGCTTGCTGAAAATGCAAATTCCTAAGCCCACTGCCAGAAATGTTAATTCAGTGGATCTAGAATAGTCAAGAAATGCTGAACAAGATATAGGGACCCTATATATAGCCAGGTAAATGTATAACTCCTAATAGCCTGGATCATGGGCTAGATCCTGATTCTGAGTGTAATGGACTGTATGACCTCGGCTAGGCAGATGAACTTCCCTGTCCCCAATTTCCTAGTCTGTAAAAGAAGCCTACTAGCCATGAGACACAGAATGTGAGGGGGACAATATTTTGGAAAATATCTAGTTTTCTCTTCTGCATTTCTGAGAATGTTAATTATTCCCTACCTCTCTGGATTGACCCAAGTGTGTTTGTCTATATCTACAATGTATCTATATTTATAAATCTAACATCTCTGGTAAATCTAAAATCTCTGTTTATATCAAAGCTCCTTTGTTGGAGGTGGAATGGGGGTGGGGATAAGGGTGGTAGGGGAGGAGATTATTATTTGTTCCAGAAAGTGAGGAGAACAAAGGAATTTATATTTAGACTCTGACATTTAAAATAAGATTATGTGGCAAGACAATAGCTATGAGAGAGTANCTGATGAAACTATTAATACTAGAGGACAGGAAGTTCTACCGAAATTTCTGTTTGTCTGAAATTTAGGCAGTGCATCAGGATATGACAATAATTAAAGTAGGAAAAAAAAAACCCTAAATACTCAAACTCTGTAATTTATCAGTCAATATGTCTAAAGGGGAGAAGGCAATGGCATCCCACTCCAGTACTCTTGCCTGGAAACTCCCATGGATGGAGGAGTCTGGTAGGCTGCAGTCTATGGGGTCCCTGAGTCAGACACGACTGAGCGACTTCACTTTCACTTTTCACTTTCATGCACTGGAGAAGGAAACGGCAACCCACTCCAGTGTTCTTACCTGGAGAATCCCAGGGATGACGGAGCCCAATGGGCTGCCGTCTGTGGGGTCGCACAGAGTTGGACACAACTGAAGCGACTTAGCAGCAGCAGCAGGTCTAATGGGCACTGTGGGGTCCAAAGCTGGTTAAGAACAGTTTTTGCAAATTTGAAATTAAATTTCTACTCTTTAGAACTCATTCTGGGATAACTTCAGTGGTCTGAGAATAAAACTAAGTGTGAGAGAGGGAAATGGAAAGTTGACTAAAAGTTATTTGAGGGACTTCCCTGGACGTCCACTGGTTAAGAATCTGTACTTTCATTGCAGGGAGCATGGGTTTGATCCCTGGTTGGGGAACTAAGACCCTGCATGTCATTCAAGGTGTGACCCCCCAAAAATATCCCCACCAAAAAAAGTTATTCAGTCATCTACATAATTCATTAGAAAAGCTGCATGTAATAGAAGGGAAGAAAAGCAGCGTTTTGCAGACAGTTGAAGCAAGTGGGTTCTCTGCAGAAGAATGTTCTTTGAGTTTCTAATCCCAATGTATTAGCTATTTTAGTATGTTTTAAAAGTAATACTCCTCCATCATGATGATTTTGAAAACTATGTGTGCTGATAAAAGGTTATTCACCTTAAAGTCTACCATGGCGTTGAATGAAATGGTTCTCTAATTTTGAGAAGTTTTTTTTAATATCCCTCAATACAAACTTCCCTGGTGGCTCAGACAGTAAAGCGTCTGCCTACAACGGGGGAGACCCGGGTTCAATCCCTGGGTTGGGAAGATCTCCTGGAGAAGGAAATGGCAACCCACTCCAGTTTTCTTGCCTGGAAAATCCCATGGATGGAGGAGCCTGGTGGGCTACAAGTCCAAGGGGTCGCAAAGAGTCGGACACGACTTCACTTTCACTTTCAATACAAACTTAAAGACCCACCTGCCAATGCAGGAGACATAAGAGATGCGGGTTCGATCCCTGGGTTGGGAAGATCCCTTGCAGAAGAAAATGGCAACCCACTCCAGTATTCTTGCCTGGAGAATCCCATGGACAGAGGAGCCTGATGGGCTATGGTCCATGGGGCTCAAGAATCTTCTCCAACACCACAGTTCAAACGCATCAATTCAATTTGCATTTCTCTGATAATGAGTGATGTTGAGCATCTTTTTATGTGTCTATTAGCCATCTGTATGTCTTCTTTGGAGAAATGTCTGTTTAGTTCTTTGNGGGGTCGCAAAGAGCTGGACATGACTGAAGCATCTTAGCACAACACAAACTAAAGCCAGAAGTATGTGAGTTTATGTAACAGAGTCACATTTGGCTGAAGAGAGAATGGCCTTAAAACATCATCCCTCAACATTCTCGTAGAAGAGCCCCAAACTATACCTGGGAGAAAAGCACTAGAAGCTACAAGACCTTAAATGAACCCAGAGGCATCAGGTAACTTTGACCTCATAAGGAAGCTGCCTCTGAGAAGGCAGGGTGCAAATTCAAGCTACTGGTAATAAAACATTCTTGGAAATGGCTTGGATGCATCTTAGCAGTTAGGCTGTGCTAAGCTGGTCTGGCTTCCACCAGCATGGTCCAGCTCTTTGCTCACTGCACATGCCTCCCTACCTGCCCCCACCCCATCTACAATTTTCCTCTGGACTCAGTCAGTATCTGACAGCTTGGCACTCATGAAACAGTTGTGACTAGGAATATCAGCACACAGTATTCTTGAGAATCAAATTTTGAGAACCAGGTAATCTAGAACTAAATTGTTCCCTAAGGAAACAGCTGGTTGTTGGTTTTTTTTTGCAAAGCCCAAATCCCCTGCCCTTTTCCCTAAGATTTTTTTTTTCAGGGGTAGGCTCTCCAGGTTTGCAGGACATAATAGGAATGTGTGACAAACTCTCCTGCCTATACAGCTCTCCCACCGACAGCTTGGAAGCAAATTCTCACAGCAAACAGATACAGTGGGACCAGAATGAAATCGACCTGATGTTCCCCTGCCCCCTCCACTCCAACCTTAGACTCTGAATACGGTGCTGCCACCTTGCTAGCCTGATGTCTGGGCCAGGGAGTTGTTCTAGACTCTTCCTTACCTGTCTCGTTCTCTGGGTCTACTCCATTCTAGAGTCTAGCATAATCTAGCAGCTTCTATCTCCCATTATTTCATTGGTCCAGGTTGTCAGCACTTCCCTTGGGTCACTCTGCTAGTCCTCACTGGTTTCCATTTTCCTCTCTTGTTGCCCTCCAACATCCTCCAGCCACCTAGCCATGAGGCTGAGGTCTCTGATGATGTTGGTACTCTTCATCCCAGCCAGGCTCTTAACCACACACAGGGTAGAAATCATATGCCTTAGCCAGCATGCTTCATGTCCAAACTCTCCAGCCCCATTGGAGTTCCACCCCCGTGCTAACTCTGGCCCTACCAAATTACTTCCATTTTGTTGAAGTGTCTCGTGCTCCCTATCTATTTTCTCTCCCTCCAACTCCATCCCACCCTGCCCCAATTTCATTCTTCACCTGGCAAACTCCATCTACTTATCCTTGAATGCTGAACTCCTATATCACACACAGGAAGCATTCCTTTGTCGTCAGCTTGGCTGGTTGCCGAAAAAGCACCCTTTGGTTTTTCTCCACTGGCCTGCTCATCGTCTGGATCACAGCCGTGTGCTAACCTGTCCATCTCCTCTGTTAGCCCGTGAGTCCCTCACCAGCCAGCCTTCTATCTTTGTACTCATCTGCTTCTTGCAGTACCTATCACATGGTAGGGACTCAATGAATGAATGAACTTGACAGAAAATAGGTCTGTGATTAGCTGCTTCATATAACCTTCTAAATTCCCTCATGCCTCCTCCTCAGGTCAACTCATCTTGAGTTTTTCATCTTGGGAAAGAGCCATCTGCTCTTCCTGAGCTCCTATCTAAACTACATTTCTTAGTGTGTATGGAAGAGATGGTGTGTTTTCCTACTTGGCAGATGTAGTCTGTGTACACATCACTATATAAAAGAAAAGAACTGAGGCAGTACTGTAGGGCCTGAATATATCTTCTAATTTTTTTTTTTTGGACAATATTTTAAGATGTGGCTACTACAACTGATGGTTATCCATCTGTGTGTTCAGAAGTGGCCAGAAAGACTGCTGTTTGCCGAACTGTTCATTTGATCCCAGACACATAATTTGACCTGTGTCTGAAACCTCTATTTGTATGACCTACTGTTGCCTTTTGGGGTGAAGTTCTTGACATAATGGTTATTGTAATTTTCCTTTATCCTCTCCTGCCACGCAGGGTTGGGTTTGGGTGTTTTCAAACACTTGTTCTGGTCCTCTCTTGTTTTCCCCCTTTATTTCCATCAGCTTCTTTCCCAGAACAGGCTTTTCCACATTCTTACCTAGACCATCTGATGACTAGCTTGTCTCTTCCCCAAACTCCTCCATACGACTCATATTTCCTGGAGGCTTTCCCTAGACTGTACTGAATTTTCATGAAGATCACCAGCCACTGACAAATATACCAAGTGATATCCCTGTTTCCAAAATATCAATCACACATTCAAAGAATCACTGAGCTGGAAGGGACCTCTGGGCAACGCTGCACCTGAACTTCTCATGATGAGAATCTACAAGGCATTTTGTTTGATGTTTGTCCATCCATCCATCTGTGAAAAATCACAGTGATTGACTGTGAGATTGGTTCTAAACTGAACCTAATGTATCTGGAGACAGATGTCCAACATGTAACAGTCACCCAGAGGGAACCTTCTCGCCCGTACGATTCCTCTTCTAATCTCTGATGTTCACACTGACGTTTGAGGGGAAGAGAGAAACGTGTCCAGATGAAACTCTCAAGCTGTGTCGTAGGGAGCACTATAGTTATGACAGAATGAGAAAATCCACAGCCAGAGAGCAGTCAAGTAATTCCTCCGGGAAACAACAGCAAGAGGTTTGGGGACTTCCATGTGCTGCCTTGAACATCAGCAGCAACATAGCATGCTTGGCTGCACAGGGGGATGTCCTGGGGCTCACATGATGGGGAGACCCCTGCCTCCCACCACTCCATCATCCATCTCATTCCACCTGGGGGTCCAGCCTTCCTCCTCACCTTGAACCAGCAGCTTGTCTCCCCCACTCATTTTCTTGCAGTTCTGAGGCTATAGTTCCTGCTCCAGACATGGGAAATCAGGCCAAATTATGTTAGCACATAGGCAAATGGCCTTCTAGATTTTAGAAAGAAGGAGTCGATGTCAGAGTTTATCTCTAAGATTGCTGGACCATATTATATTGAGTTTTCTTTACCTATATTTATACTGCCCATATTTTCACAAGAAGTAGGCATTATTTTATATTTGGGGAAAAGGAAAATGATGAAAGCTCTGTCGCGGTAGAAACACTGCTAATGTTGAAATGAATGGATGAATAATGTAAGATGAGAGTGGATAATGAAGCCTGGAGCCAAGGCAACAGCTCACTTTCTCACGGGAGGTAAAGGCGAACATGATATTGATTTCTGGCAAAATTTTTATAGTGAAAATGTATACAACAAAAGAGACACCTTCTGCATTATTCCTTAGCCTGTTAGTTGTGAATTTGCTACAGTGAAGACATGCTTCGTACATAACACGTCTCAAACCAATGTAATCTCTAACAGTCTGTCTCATGATGACTTTTGGACACATGGGGAAAGGGACAGAGAATTCAAAGGTAGGTTATTTGAAAGCTGATGGAAATCCTGGGCCCTACTGGCCCCAGGTGATGTCAACCCAGAAAGGGTTCTCTGACGGGGAGCCGTGGGCACTGTCGTTGATCTGGAATACTGTAGCAGAGACGATGACAGAAATCTGAAAAGATGATCTCAAAACTCTGTGTGTGTAGTTTCTGAGATGCTGGAAACTTGAGCAGAAACTCAGATCCAACTTAGAGCCAAATCTGGCATTTAGAGGGAGAACAATCAGCTACACAAGTTTACGACGGGAGGCAGGGCAGTGGGCTTTGGAGTCAGACCGTCTGCTGAGTTCAAATCCCAATACTTTGGGTAAATTACTGAACCTCACTCAGCCTCAGGGCAGATGGGAGAATGCTGGGAAGTAGTAATCGTACAACAGTCCGAATGGTGCCTGGCTCATGGGCACAGGACATGCTCGATAACTGCAGCTGCTATTAACATAATCATTAAACGTGGTCTGAGGAGTTTGTCCCATGCAGAACATGAGGTGTTTCACTGCCTACAAGAGCAGTAAGAACTGACAAAGTGACGAGGCTGTAAAGCAAAGGCAGTTGAAATCGTATCCCTATAGTCCACAAGGACCAGAAGCCCGCTGGAACACACTGATCAGCTCAGGACACCAGGTCTGAAGAGGGACATCAAGAGCCGGAGGGTGTGCTGCTGTGTGACACAATAGTGAAAAACAGCGGAAGGCCCTAGGATTATTTCATAAAGAAAACCCAAATCTAACGTGTCACGCTAACGCTCTTCTGATACCTGAAGTGTTCTTCCACAGGAGAATCGAGTTACTCTGGTGTTCCAGGGGACAAGGTTCTGAAAGTCTTCAGCAGAACTTGCTCAACGCAAGGGAGAGCTTTTCGACAGATGTGACAGAGGAAAGGATTGCTTGATGAAGCAGCAAGTTCTCGGTCACTGCAACTGTTCCGAGAGGGCCTGGGTGGGCATTCCTTAAGGGAGATGGGGAGGTTTTCATCATTGCTCCCCTTCCTTCCCTGCCGACTCCCGCAGGAACCAACCTGACCGCTCCCCTCACCAGGCTCCCTTCTGTCCCATCAATCACTACCAGGTAAATGAAGAGTCTAGGGGTTCCCAGGTAGCTGAGTGGTAAAGAATCCACCTGCAACGCAGGAGATGCGAGTTTGATCTCTGGGTCAGGAAGAGTCCCTGGAGAAGTGAATGGCAACCCACTCCAGTATTTTGTCTGGGAAATCTCAGGGACAGAGGAGCCTGGTGGGCTACAGTCCACGGGGTCCCAAAGATTCAGGCACGACTTAGCGACTAAACAACAGCAAAATGAAGAGCCTCCTGACCCCCATCCTTTCCCACTAGGGCAGAGAAGGGACGTTCTCACGGACAGGTGCATGTGCATCCCACCAGTGTTCATCGGTAGCCGTCTACAGGTCAGGACCTGTGCTACTTGATAGAGGCAACAAAGATGGAGCCAGTGTGTGCCCAGGGAGCACCCAGGCTCGTGAGAAAACAGCCCTCAACAGATGTGGGGGAAGTGGTGAGGCCAAAGGCAGGGATAATGATCAGCACAACAGGCCCAGCAGGCACAAAGGGAGTTCCACGAACCCAGCCACACTGGGGAAGGAGGGTCAGGGAGGATCTTTCAGGGGAGTAGACTCTGGAAGCCGTGTAGAGACTGGCCAAGGAAAGAAACAGAGGCAGCAGGAACATGAGGAGCAAAGACATGGAGATAAGGGACTTTCCAAGTGGTCCAGTGGCTAAGAGTCTGCACTCACAATGCAGGGAGCCCAGGATCGATTCCTGGCCAGGGAACTAGATCCCACATGCCGCAACTAAGCGTTTACACGCCACAGCTAAAGCTCCTGCATGCCACAACTAAGACCTGGCATGGCCAAATAAATAAATATTTTAAAAAGAGAGAGAGAGAGATGGAGGTAAAGGGCAACATTTCATGTATTGCTGGACTGGGAAGTGCAGAGCATGGTTCAGAAGGAAACTGGGCTGGCGAGCTGAGCCCAGACAACCCATTTGTGGGTTTCCAAGGGTTCACAGGCCACATGCACACACTTGTACCATGCAGGACTCTTCCTCAAGCTGCAGGGTCCCAATTGGTCCCTGCCCTCTAGAAATTATAGTACAATTGTTTGTTTCATTACCATATGTCTGCTCTGCTCCCTGATGGCAGAAACCTTGTTTATCTCCTTCACTGTTATATTCTCGGTGTTTAGCCCAGTACCCCACACACAGTAGGTGCCCAATAAATACTGTACGTTTTCTCTGAAATATTGGGGAAAGAAAAGATGCAACCTCAGAAGACTGTTGAGTTTCTCTGTGTTACTATATATATCTTGCTTTGAGCAGCATCTGGCCACAGTAAGCACTAATAAAGGAGAGTTATTATTATTAATTAGTGTTTCTTGTTCTCCTATCTGGTTGGTTTTGGAAGCCCACTGCTTAATACCTTTGCTTCTGTGGCCACCCTTGCTTAACACATTTTGATGAGTAATCGTGTTTGTCAAAAGATAACAGCCTGAAAAGAAATCTTCGAAGCACAGAGAGTTATGGAAGTATTCAGCATCACAACCAGATGAATTCGAAGGAGATGGCTGAGAGACTGTTTCCTCTGTGGGAACCTCAAGTCTGTCTCTGCATCTCTTGAAGAGAAGGTACATGGGTCAGAGACGGCTCCATTGTTAGACTAATGGCCAAAATGTGTGCCCCCAGTGATCACTGGATAAGAGGCAGATGGGACGCTGCGGGAACAGACAGGCACCTGGAGACCCCATTTAACTCTAGCAACCTTTTGAAGGGAGTCTGATCTGGTGGGGGGGGGAGGGTAGGCATCATCCCATAGCCTCCATAAGGAGGGCAGGAGTTGGGGGTGTGTGTGCTTGGTGGTCCAAGGCCCAAGTCCAGCCTTCCTCACATTCCTCTGGCTTCTCAGGGTGTACTGTCTTCCTGGCCTGGGACTGGCTGATCTTGGTTACAGGGAAGCTGACCAGGGCTGTTTGACGTACGAGACGGCTTCTGAAGATTCAGAAGAAACATCACTTTCTTTGAGAATCCAGTCTTAGCCAGGAACAACACTTGAACTTTTTAGGGTCTGATAAAAACGTCAGTGCTGGAGAAGCAAACAGCAATTCTCTCCAGTATTCCTGCCTGGGAAATCCCACGGACAGAGGAGCCTGGCAGAGTCGCAGAGTCGCAAAGAGTCGGACATGACTGGGCACACACAAAAGGTCAGCGCATCCCTTGTGGACAAGAAGTTAACACCAGAGAGGGGATTTTTCCTACCACAGGCCTCCTACGAGACCCAGGAGGAATTTAACATCCTTTCTCAAGTCTCAAAGGACACATTCCTTAAAGCAAATCCTGGCATCTCTTTCTTCCCCGTGATGTCTTAGGCCCCAGGCAAGGTTGTAGAAGAGTCTGGATTCTGTGAGAACCTATATGATGCTGCTGAGTTGGCTGCTGCAGGGCCATCTGTGTAACCAAGTACTGGGCTAAGAGGTGCACAGAAGTGAAACACACCTGGTGTAGGTCCCTGTTTGTGGACTTCTGGTCGGATCTTGAATCAGGAGGGAAAATGGGGACTTCCTCGGTGGTCCAGTGGCTAAGACTCTGTGCTCCCAATGCAGGGGGCACCAGTTTGATCCTGGCTCAGAGAACTAGATTCCACATGCCACAACTAAGAGTCTGCATGCCACAGTGAAGACTGAAGAACCAGAGTGCTGCAACTAAGCCCCGGCACAGCCAAATAAATAAATATTTTAAAAAGTCTCTGTCCTGAAAAAAAAAAAAAAAAAAATCCTTGCCCTCTAATAAAAAAAGAGAGAGAAAATGAATCTTAGATGTTCAAAGTTCAGGGGTAGGTGAAATGACTTCACTTGCCCAAATCAACGAAATTACTTAATTGATCTGACTGAAAGAACCTGTTCAGCACTGGATTAAGAAAAGTCCTGTTGACCCAGCCCCTGTTTATTTGGCTGAGTGCTGGGCGGAGAGGTATATTTAGGCTCAGCGTGTTCACAGGACCGCATCTCGTAGCTCAACGGGAAAGTCCAGGCACCGCTAAGGATACCTCTGCATGTTCAGAAATTGACGAGCAGTCATAACAGAGGGGCTATGGTGGTCAGGGGGCTGGAATAGCCTCCTTTTAAATGAGAAAGGCCGCGGAATTAAACACTCTAATATACCAAGTTCATGGTAGGCAGAGTGCACCCGACAGGCAAGAAATAGCCAAAGTGGCAGTGCTCCTGTTGCTAAAATAATACTGAACGGATACACTCCTTTCCTAAGCCTACAAAGAAATGGGTGAAGACACAGACACAAAGAACAGTCTTATGGACACTGTGGGGGTGGGGAGACGAAGGAGAGGGTGGAATGTATGAAGAGAGTGACATGGAAACAAACGTTATCATATGTAACATAGATAGCCAATGGGAATTTGCTGGATGACTCAGGGAATTCAAACTGGGGCTCTGTGACAACCTGGAGGGGTGGGATGGGGAGGGAGAAGGGAGGGAGGTTCCAGAGGGAGGGGACACATGTATACCTATGGCTGATTCACGTTGATGTTTTACAGAAACCAACACGATATTGTAAAGCAATAAGAAATAAAAAAGAAACGGGTGAGGGGGAGAGGGTAGGCTCTGAGATTTCCCCCAAAGAGGATGAGAAACCATGCCAAAGTGAAGGAGGTAATTCCCTATCTTTGCCACTTTTCAAGAATAAATGGCTTCCCTAAGTAATCGACATGTTATTTTTTAGTAACAGAGACAGAAATGGTAGCACCAGAAAGGCACTCATACCTGGATCTGTAGTCCCGCTGACAAGCCATCTGGCTGACAGGCAAACCTTTTCCATCTTGGTCAGAAACTGTTTATTTTTAAACATCATTTTGCTGGACTCCCTCATCAGCAACCCCGTGCCTTTGCTCACTAATGCTCAACTAGAAAGGTCCCTACTTATTTGTATCACATGCCTGGCAAAGCCACTTGCTGGAGAACAGACAAGGGTGAGTGTGTGTGATGGGACGTGGGCAGACAGAGCAGGCTACCACTCCTTCCAGAATGGTCAGTGGACCCAAGCTCAAGTTCACTTTCATTCTTTGAAGACCTTCATTCCTAAGACAAGGCCTCCATCCTCCCAGATCTCAATTTCTTTTGCTTTTTTATTTGTTTTTTTAAAATAAATTTATTTTAATTGGAGGTTAATTACTTTACAATATTGTATTGGTTTTGATTTTTTTTTAAAGCAATTAGTTTTGCTTTTTAAAAACTGATTTTTATGAGTACGGTTGTTTAACAATGCGTTAGCTTCTGCTGTACAGCAAAGTGAATCAGCTATATGTTTACATATCTTCCCTCTCTTTTTGGATTTCCTTCCCTAAAACGCTGAGTAGGGTTTCCTGTGCTATACAGTAGGTTCTGGAGTCTCAGTTTGCCTTTCCTGGAATGTGGAGCTAATAAAGCGCATCCTGAAGACCTTCTAAGGGTGTCGTGGAGAAAGAACAGGCTAACGTGGGCAAGAGTGTTTTGTGACTCTGGACAGCGGGAGCCTGTGGAGGCTGCTGTGGTCGCTGTTGTGACTGGGTCTTCTACTGGAAGGGCGGGGAAGGAACGGCATCTCAGGGGATTAGAAGGCGCTGGGCACAGACAACATCAGTCTGTGTTCTCTTGTGGGATCGGCAGTATCTCAGGCAGCTAAAAGCCACGTCCACATCCCAGCTCAGAGCAGCAGAGGAGACAGGCCTGCTCTCACTCTCAGCTTGGTTCCTTGTCATAACGGCTGTCTCCACTTCTGCTGCAGTAGCTGCTTCTCTTCGGGGCAGGTGGCAAAGTGGGGCTGGACCTCAAGTCGTTGGGAAGCAGGGACTGAGGCAGAGGTGGGCCTGGCCTTGATGTGAATGGAGTCAGGGTATCCCCAAGGCCTCCCTTGGGACTGGCCCCCAGGCTGGGGAGCTCCAGCTGGGAGGTGTAGAGACACCCGTCTTCTCTTAGGCAGCCCCTCTAACAGTTGCTGTTTGTCCATCACTTAACCAAGGTGATTAAAAACATGCACTTGTGTTGTCTAAATCCAGAAGGGAATATTAAAAAATGGAATTATTTGTTGTGTTAGGATGGTGGGCTTATGAATGCTTCCCTTGCCTCTTTTCCACACTGCTGTTTTTTTTTTTTGTTTTTTTTTTTTGATTGTACCACACAGCACATGGGACCTTAGATCCTCAACCAGGTATCAAACCCACGCCCTCTGCAGTGGAAGCTGGGAGTCTTAACCACTGAACCACCGGGGAAGTTCCTTTCCTACAGTCTTAATGTTGTTGAAAAGTCTTTAAAATAAAGAAGGAAAGGAACTCTAATTGGAGTTGTAACAATTTATAAAATGGCAGCTGGTTGCCCTGATTTTGCCTTGACAGGACCTGAAAGTGCAAAGTTGAAGAAATGCCACAGAGACGAAAGTATTTCAATGTAATAATTATATTTTCAGTCTCCAAAATAGTTGAACAGTGGCCTCCTTCATTTCATGGTATTTTTTTGGAGTATGCATAAATGGTGAAGGGAGTGAGAGGTTTAAAAATTGGAAATCATATCATACCTTTTTAATTAGGAAAATGCTTCAACATCTACAATCTTTTCAATTAATGAAGGATGAAGTATTTATTGAGCACCTCCTATGGGCTGAACCCTGGGCCAAGTGTAGGGATCATTACTGGTTGTTTTGCAAGGCTCTCAGTGGTCATCTTGCTTCATGTGTGATTTTTTTTTTTTAACTTGTAGGTGCCAAGATAATGGCAGTGAGGGATTGTCTTAATAACTTGGGGTTCATTTAATCAACAACCATAAACCAAGATAAAATAAGATCTGGCACCTAGGGCAGACTTTAGCTGTTTTTTCAGGGGACAATAGAAAGGGCAACTGTTCAGCCTCTCTGATTTTTCTCCAGATGACTTCAAGCTCACCATTTCCTCAACCTTGAGTTTGGAAATCATTCACTCTGTTTGACAAGGGGGTGCATGGAGATAAGATGAGGTGAAGGTTCTGGCTTCAGGGCCCCCTGCAGACGAGGAGCAGAATGGAGCAAAGAACCAAGGTTAGCTGTTACAAACAACCAAGGCTGTCTCCCTGAACCCTGGCTCTGTAACCAGTGGAGCTGGTGAGCTTCACACGATTTTATGTGTGACGTTGAGCTAGTTACTTACTCTCCATGTTTCAGTACAGTAAGCCCCCTACATAGAAAACTTCAAGTTGTGAACTTTCAGAGATGTGAATGTGCATTCAGGCAGGAGTGAAATTACAGCTTGCCCTCCATCTCCTATTGCAGACAGTCCTTCGGCTCCATCATTTCCCACCTCCTCTCCCTCCTCCAGTCTTGCCTGTTCACTGGATGCCAGCCCCTGTACGCCAGCTGTTGTACTTTACTATTGTAGTTTTCAAGACACTATACTGTAAGTTTAAAGATGCTTATCATTTGTGTTTGTCATGTATTATTTGTGTGCAAAATATTATAAACCTATTACGTACAGTACTATATAGCTTATGGTGAAGTCGGGAGGGATGTGTCTCATTACCTCCAGTGTTTCTTGTATATAAGTCCCCTTCATATGAACAAGTTCTATTCTGAGACTGTGTTCATAAGTCCAGTTTGTTTGTAAGTCCAACAAAGTTAGCCTAGGTATCCAACTAACACAATTGGCTATATAGTACTGTAATAGGTACAAGAGGCTGCAAGACTTAACAGTATAAGCCCCGTGAAAATTCACATGTAGATACGATGCTTATCAACCAGTGAGAAGATCTGAATGATGAGAAGGTCTTCCATGTCAAGGTTCCTTTTTTCAGAATCAGAGATAGCCTGAGAAATATTTTCATTCTTTCTGAATATGAATAAAGTAAATAAGTGAAATAATAGCATTGGGAAAAAAAACCTTTGGACCCTTCTGGCTTAAATGGGCTTAGAGTGGAAGCTCTTACAGTCTAGCAGTTATTCCCAAGGGTGAGGAAGGGAAAGAGAGCCCTCATTTCAGTGCAGTACAGAACTTCCTAAGGACAATCTGTTTGTGTCCCGGGTAACAAGCCTCTCCTGAGCTCCTAAGGGAGCTGGCAGAGAGGGTGGAGGAGGAGAGGTTGGTCATGGTTGGGTTGAAGCAGGACAGGATATGGTCCTGATGTCAGAGGGCCAGGCAGGCACCCAGTTGGAAAATCACTCTTTGTTCCTAAAAATAAAATGTCAGAGCCTCCCTTTTTGGATTCTTCCCTGAGATGAAGACAGCCAACTGCGGGCCCCTTTTTAGGCTTAGCTCAATAGCCCTCAGCCCAAAGGTGAATTCCAAAGACCCTTAAAGATATTCTGGCTCCTCCTAAAATGCTCCACAATAAAGTAAATGATGTCAGTTTCTCTTGAAAGGATATGGCTACAGTGTATATTTGTAAAGCAAAATAGGTTCAGCCAAAAAAAAAAGGCTCAGCAGAAAGGGGGAGCGAGCAAGGCTAGGAAGAGAAAACTGGGTCAGAAAGGCTGCCCAGAGCGGGTGAAAGGGACTAATGACTGGATGAGCAGTGTGCTTTAGAAAATTCTCTGTGGGGACTTTTCTGGTGGTGCAATGGTTAAGACTCTGCACTGTCACTGCAGGGGGCCTTTGATCCCCGGCTGGGGAACTGAGATCCTGCATGAGACATGGGAAAGATAGATTATCCCCCAATAGCACCAAGATCCCGGATGCCACATGGCACGGTCAGAAAAAGAGAGAGATGTCGGGGAAATAGATTATACACCAAACAGAAAATTCTCAAGGAGTGCTGGTGGCAAGGATGCCTCACAGAAAGGCCCCCAATGAAGAATCCATACCGCACCTTCCTTCTAGAGAGTTCTCCATTCATGAAGTCTTCACCCAAAGTTAGAGCTTTGGTGAATAAAGGCCAGCGGTGTATGATGCTGAATATCTAGCAAATAGAAGGACCACAACCCCTCTCCTCTGAAGAGGCTCTATTTGGGGAAGGTTTGTCTAGACCGACTACACTCGGTGATGGGTCTAAGAATTGAAGCCATTTCTCTGAGCTCTTCCAAGATTGAGTCTCATGTGATGGGCTGATAGTCCTGTGTACAAAGAGCTTTCCCAGCCCAAAGGGATGGACTCCCCTGGTGGTCCAGGGGTTAAGACCCTACACTTTCATAGCAGGGTGCACAGGTTTTCCAAAAGGACCCTTTTTGCCTTAACCATCCCACTGTCAGCCGCTTTAAGACTAAATGCTGCTAAGTCGCTTCAGTCGTGTCTGATTCTGTGTGATCCCACAGACGGCAGCCCACCAGGCTCCCCTATCCCTGGGATTCTCCAGGCAAGAACACTGGAGTGGGTTGCCATTTGCTTCTCCATTAAGACTAAATGTATACATAGAATGTCAGATAGTGAAAAAGACCTTTCCGTCCCTGGAAGAAGAAAAGGTTCTGTGAGCATGGGCACTCATGCATTTTGCCCTTCAGGAAGCACTGGGAAGAAGGGTCACTCAAACCTAAATCATTTCTTCCTATATAAGTGGCTGGGGCTATAGGGTGTAAAATAATGAGCAAACCCACTAGTTAATTTACATACTATGCCTCCAGAGTGCAGCTGTTGGAAATAATTTTCTGGTTGAGGAAATAGAAGATGTAAAAGATTTCTCCTTAGTTCATCAGAGTCCAAATTTCCTAACCTAGGTTAGAGTTTCTTCATTAGGTGGTTCAGAGTGACCACTCGTGCCTGCATCAGCTGTAGGTGCTTCCGAGGTTCCAGAGGCCCATCCCAGACTTGGATCTCAGAAATGGGGCCTGAGAATCTTCGTTTTGAACAAGCTCACCTGGTGATTCTTTGGCATATTAGAAGTTTAGGAGTCATTGCTGTGTCTTTAACCTCCTCCTACTCTTTAAAACAAGCAAACAAAAAAGGACATAACTGTTCTTCAGGTATGGTTCTGGCTCACTCAATTCACAGACATTTTAAAGAAGTTATCATAACATTATTGCTGCTGCTGCTAAGTCGCTTCAGTCGTGTCCGACTCCGTGTGACCCCATAGATGGCAGTCCACCAGGCTCCCCCATCCCCGGGATTTTCCAGGCAAGAACACTGGAGTGGGTTGCCATTTCCTTCCTCAATGCGTGAAAGTGAAGTTGCTCAGTGTGTCCGACTCTTCGCAGCCCCATGGACTGTAGCCTACCAGGCTCCTCCGTCTATGCGATTTTCCAAGAGTACTGGAGTGGGTTGCAATTGCCTTCTCTGATAACATTATTGGCCCTCCATTAACTTTTACATGTATTATGGCAAGACTTAAAGAATGAGCTGTCCGAAAATGGAATGATTAGTGAATTTTCCATCACTGGAGGTGTTCAAATGGAGATTGGAAAACCACTTTGCAAGGATACTATAGAAAGGATTCAAGTGTCAGTAGAGGGTCCCAACACTCTACTAAGGTAGGACATTTCTCCAGTTCTATGATCCTATGATAATATTACAACAAAATCAGCTTTACTCTATCAAGTACTACATTTTCAAAAATCTGAGCATACACTCAGAAATTTTATTGTTAGTAAAAGCTTGTAAAAGCAGCGAGAAAACCAGTCTATAAATCTCAAGTCCAGAAGCTGAGGACAGAACCAACAATGAACTTGGGGATTCTTAGCTTTAATTCCAGCTCTGAAACTTATTGGCTGGCAGTACGCTCATGGTGACGAGCAGATAAAGGGCAAAGAGTGTGTCGTCTTCACAATAGCTCCACACCTCAAGCATCCTGCTATCACATGGCACGGAAATGACTGTTGAGACTTCTTGCCCTTCAGTTTGGTGTTCATCAGATCACAGACCTTAAAATCCCTCCAGGGCTTTAGGTTCTTCAACCCTGAAGGAGGCTATCACCAAAGGACCAGGGAATCACAGTCCTCAAAAGGATAAATGCCTGCTGGTGCCGGTTGGTGTGGCTGTTTTCTACCACCCTAGAGTTCAGTCTTCACTGGTCAAAAATGTGTGTGTGTGTGTGTGTGTACATGGATCACTGCTACTGAAGAAAAAGAATTCCAGCAGAGATGGGAGTGAGGGTAAAATTGCAGTTAGCATATTTTCAAAAGGCTCAGTGCTAACAGGAACAGAAGATGGGTTTGTGCCAAACAACATAAAATGGGGACCCTGTAGTTCCTCAATTATTAAATATCATCAATTCAGATTAAGTGCAGAGTACATGTGGGGAGCATGAATTATCTGGTAAAACCATTTACAAGTATTGTATTGATAAAATGATTGCCAAATCACCCACCCTTCCATTCGTGTTGTATGGATTGTAAACACCTTGACAGATCTGGACTTCAGACTTGAAAAGAGCATTTTGCGATGATGGTTGAGAAGAGAAATGTTCAATTTGATGAGAAATGACAATGACAGGACCACTGTTAAGTCACATATGTGGATTCTTTCCAATGGTGTGCTTTACTTCTGAAACAGTTTTCAAGTTTTGGAATCTAAAACTACACCTGGCTGTACTAGCACGGTGGTTGGTACATAATAACAGTTCAATTCATAGCTGTCAAAAGGATGACAGAACAAGTGAGTAAACAAATAAGTGAGTGAATGAATGGAGAGATAAGAATAGATTCCAAAAGTAATTAGGGCTCAATCCTATGGTCCACCTTTGAGAATGACAGAATGTTCGAAGACCCTGGCACTTTAGATTCACAGATCACTATAAATTTGTGAGGTATGAATAGGATTTCAATTCTGCTTTGCTCCATGAATGATCAAGACAGAGAGACTCCTAAGAAGTGAAAAAAGGTGAGGGAGGGGAGGATGGCAGGAGGAAAATCATGCTTAAAGGCTAATTGAAGATTTATATTCGTAATTTTAAAACCTCAGACATAAATTATCTAAACCATGATAACTGAATTCAGTGTAAATGGTGGCTGTAGGATGGCTTGAACTGTTACATGATATTTTATTGAATCTTCACACTGCAAAATTGGTGGAAATTAAGCTGTTTGTAAATGACTTTGGAGAAAAGAGAAATAAATGTGCATGTAGATGTTAATCAGGTCGATGACCTGTCTTTTGGTGCAATTTGATAGCTCCACCTGGGATATGAGCCACAATCTCTTTCGGGGGAAGACTTAATTTTAGAATACTGGCAATCTCCAAATCCATAGCGGTGAATTACATGGGTCTGAAAATAAAATGAAACGTCGCCATGACTAGAATGAAAGGCTAATGCAGGGGGACTTGAGCTTCTCCTGGCAGCACGGTAGATGATTCTCTGGGCTTTATACTAGTCCTTCCTCAGCCCTGAGAACTCTTAATCCTATTTTCATTGCCCTAGGTAAACTGGGAAATATTTTCTCCTCCTAGACTGCAGTTACTCACACAATAAACAGGTAATAAACATTTTACTGCCCTAAGCAGCCCTCTGCTAGGCAGACAGCGGGGAAGAGAAAAGCCTGTGCAGAGAGTAAGCCCCCACAGGATAAACTGCCGGGGACAAAGGATGTGAGTAACCCTTTAAACGGCCTGCACCCTCTCTGGGGTCTGCCAGCGTGCATTAACTGGCCCTCATGGTCTGGTTTTCTCTCTGATGCTAGTAGGGAAGATTTGATTTCACCAAAAGGTAATTTACTTGCCATTTCGAAGCTCTGTCTAGCTAAATTAAGGATGAGGAATGAACTGGAGTTAGCAATCACCCAGGTGAAACCGTGGGCTGTGAGTCTGGAAAACCAAAGAAGGGACAGTCCATAGCCAACCAAAGTGCTTCTGGGGATACAATGATTCCTGTTTAATTTCTGATTTCCAGCTTGCATGCTATTTTCCAACACATCCTGGTTTCACTGTGACAGTTTATATCCTCCCCTGATATCAAATCAAACAGTTGTTATCATCTGTTGACTTTGTGAAAGGTACAGTGAACATTCTGTTTTCCACTGTACTCAGGGTTTCCTCAAAAGTCTGTTACCTTCAGCTTAGTAGAAAACATTGTTTTATGGTTCCCACTGCTTAGGAAATATTTTGGTTTTCTTTCATGCTGAAGGTACAACCTGCAGCTGTTGGAAGACCTTCCCTCATCTCAGGGAAAGAAGGGCAGAGCCAAAGAGAACATGAGAAGCTCTGTTTCTACTTCTGCCATTTAACTTATTTATGGGAGATGAAAATCGTATATAAATATTTCCCACCAAATAGCATGCCAGATATGAAAGTATTAACCCTGGGCAAAATGATAAATGTATCTGCATAAAAAATTTTCCAATTCATCTAGGTTGAAAAAATGATTATTTTATAAATCAACAGTTCTTTGATATCAATTGCAGTTAATTTATGGTATTTTGCTCTCATTTTATTTTGGAATATTAATTTGTGCTGTATTTTGTGGCAGAAGGGTTGCGATTTGTCTTGCAAGAACGAAAACATTCTGACAGGTCTAAAGAGATCTACTTGAGGTCTGATCACATCCAAGGCCATATCTGATCACATATCAAGGCCACTGTCTTGATACAGGACCCGAAAACCCCACACGCTCTTCTGGTTTTTGGTTTTCTTTTGAACCTTTCTTGAGAGGGCCGAGGAAGTGACAATGCAGATAACACATCAGAAAGCAGTTTGAAGATGCACACTGATAAATGAAAGAAAAATAATGAAGGTACTGGCCGCTATTGGAAAAACACAGAAGGTGGAGCCGGGCTACAAGACATCCGGTAGAGAGTCTCAAGTAGAGTCTTTCCCTGAACTAAAAGCAGCATAGAAATATGCCCGAAGCAGCTATCTGTAAAGTGGGCCCTTAAATCCCCAAACAAAAGGTACAAACAGTGGATAACAGAGCATGGGCAAAGACTGAAGCGAAGGGGCAGAGCTCACAGGTCAACCAAGGAACCAAGTCAAGGGGTTTGGGGAAAACAGGCGTGGAGTGGCTAAAAAAAGTGACTTACAAAGGGCAGGAAACAATCCCTGTGCTTGACCAGTATTAGACTGATATTCTGTGTCCTGTACTGTGGCTGTGGNGCGAAGGGGCAGAGCTCACAGGTCAACCAAGGAACCAAGTCAAGGGGTTTGGGGAAAACAGGCGTGGAGTGGCTAAAAAAAGTGACTTACAAAGGGCAGGAAACAATCCCTGTGCTTGACCAGTATTAGACTGATATTCTGTGTCCTGTACTGTGGCTGTGGTATTTACAAAATGACCACGGAGAAAAGCGGTGATGACCCAGAGACCAGCAATGGCCATGATTAAAAGGATAGAAAAAGGCTCTCAAAGTGAGATGAAAGGAACTGGAGCACAAAAGGGTAAGGGGTGACAGCGACTGTATATAAATACAGGGAGGGTTTTGGAGGGGCACTGACCAGTTCCTTCACGGGCAGAGAGACTGATGAGAAGAAACAAGAACCTTAAATAGAAAACTGGAACAAGTTCAGGTGGCTGGAAGGAAGAACTCAGGGGAAGGAAGGATAACAAAAACTATATTCAGGTCAATATGAATCTCGGACTTAATATGTTTAAAACAGAATTTCTGGTTCCTTTTTCCCCTCGACCCTGACATTCATGAAGTCTTCTCTATTTCGGTAAACAATGCTAACATCCACTCTGCTGGCCAAGGAAAAAGCCCCAGGAATCATTCATGCGTCCTTCCTTTCCCTACCCACCCCAATCCTGTCCTTCAGCAGATCTTGTCGGCTCGACCTTCAGAGCAAAGTCTCAACTGGATCACTTTTTAATCTACACTACCACCTTCCCCATCCAAGCCCATAGCTTCACTTGCTTGGAATCGAGCCAGGAGGATACAGTCCATTCTCCATAGGGCTGCTTTTTAGAGCATAAATCAGACCGTGTTGCTCCGCTGCTCAACTTCCAAAGACTTTCCATCACACTTAGGATACAATTCGCGCTCTTTATCACAGTCTTTAGGGCCCGGCATCGTCTGGCTCCCGCCTACTGCTGGGTCCTCCTCACCTCCTCCCTCGCTCCCTCTGCTCACTTTAGCCACACTGACTTCCTGGATGTGCCTGAACAAGTCAGCCTTGTTCCATCTTTGGACCGTCTGCCTCCTTGGCCTGGTATGCTCTTGTCTGACCTCTTTATTCGGCTGGTGCCTTCTCCTCAATCGGGGTCTCAGCTCAAGGGTCATCTCTGCAGGCCTCCTCCAGCTACAGGAGGGGACCGTACATGAACACTCTGAGAGTGGTGACGTTATCTTTCTCCCAACGGTGTCCTCAAGTCTCAAACAGGTACCTGACGCACTACAGATAATGCCATAAATACTGGTTGAATAAAGAATAGGTTGACTCTAAAAGAAGGTTGCTATCCCAAGAGAGCTGGAGATGAGAAAGAGAAACTGCTGTGAATGGACTAGGTGATCCTTTGGTCAGAAATTCACAGGGCTGTGTACTTTTGATGTGGGGAGGGGGTCAACTTACTCCATTGAAGTTCTAGAGGCCAGTAAAACCCACTGGCGCATCATCCTTGCTAGAGTCAGAATTTGGGGAGTGTCTCCCTGAGCAAGGGAAAAAGCACCGAGGGCTGTCCTTGGGTTTAGAGGACAGTCACAGTGGAAGGAGAGAAGGAAGGAGATGAGATATAAGATCCACTACGCTACTCAAAAACCATTGAGCTGGATCATCTGTTGGGATGAACTGAGATGTCTATTGTCTATTTTATAAAGAGACATGAGAGGCTGGGCTGCTCTCTTACTCTTCCTGAAAGTTGCTCCATAGCTCTGCTTCCAGAACATTTATAAGGCCCTCGTGGTTTTACAGTCCCCTAGGAAATGCTGAGTCATCCTAAACCGGGGTCACAGTGCCTACTTAAAAAAAATTTTTTTTTATTGGAGTATAGTTGATTTACAGTGTTTTAGTTTCAGGAGTACAGCAAAGTGAGTCCATAAGCATAAACATATATATATATATATATATACACATACATATATCCACTTATATAGAGATCCATATATAACTGATATACGTATACATATCTATCAGTTATATATATACATGTACCCACTCTTTTTTAGACTCTTTTCCCATATGAGTTATTACAGAGTATTGAGTAGAGTTCCCTGTGCTGTATGGTAGATCCTCTTATCTGTTCTATATATAGTAGTACGTATATGTCAACCCCAATCTCCCCGTTTATCTTTTCACATAGTCTACTTTTTAAAAACTTCTATTGGAGTAGAGTTGATTTACAAGGTTGTGTCAGTTTCAGGTCTACAGCAAAGCTCATCAGTTATACACATACTTTTATCCACTGTATTTTTTAGATTCTTTGCCCATATAGGGTATTACAGAGTATTGAGTAGGGTTTTCTGTGCTATGTGGCAGGTTCTTATCACTCATCTATTTTATATATAGAGGTGTGTATATGTCAATTCCAGTTTCTCAATTTATCCCTCTATATCACCTACTTTGATTCAGAATTGGACTAAGGAGGGATGAGAAGGGCCATTGGAAGACAAGGCTGCAAGATTCCTATAGGCCTTGCATGCAATGACTTTCCATCACCCCAACCAGTTAGCCAAGGCTTTGAGATCAGGGTCACTAGTTTCTATTTTATTTTTGCCCTTAGTTTCCCCAAAGAGCCAAGGGCAGCCTTTGACAGGGTGAGGGGTGAGGGAGTGGAGGCTGTATACATGTTACTGATTGATTGACTCATAGACCTCACAGAATGCAGACTCTAGCAGGTTTCTTGTAGGCTTTGCTGCCCTCCAGTTCAAAATCTCAAAGCGTTATCATCAGGTGGCTGATAATAATTGAAATAAATCTGAGTGAGTGAAGTCACTCAGTCGTGTCCAACTCTTTGCGACCCCGTGGACTGTTAGCCCACCAGGCTCCTCCGTCCATTGGATTCTCCAGGCAAGAATACTGGAGTGGGTTGCCAATTTCCTTCTCCAGGGGATCTTCCTGACCCAGAGATCAAACCCAGGTCTCCCACATTGCAGGCAGACGCTNATCGAGTCAGTGATGCCATCCAGCCGTCTTATCCTCTGTCGTCCCCTTCTCCTCCTGCCCCCAGTCCCTCCCAGCATCAGGGGCTTTTCCAATGAGTCAGCTCGTCACATGAGGTGGCCAAAGTATTGAGTTTCAGCCTCAGCATCAGTCCTTCCAATGAGCACCCAGGGTTGATCTCCTTCAGAATGGACTGGTTGGATCTCCTTGCAGTCCAAGGGACTCTCAAGAGTCTTCTCCAACACCACAGTTCAAAAGCATCAATTCTTTGGCGCTCAGCTTTCTTCACAGTCCAACTCACACAGTTAGGAGCAGTTAAAGTAAAAAACTAGGAATGTTCAGGTCTGCTCACTGTTTTCTTTATCTTCTTTGTTCTCAGGAAAGGGAAGGAAAAAAAACCCATTCCTCTTTTTTTTTTTTTCTTTTCACTGCAACAGAGGCAGTAATCCCCCTCCCCAAACTTTTGTTTTTCAAACCATGTGCCATAGATTTACATGTAGAATAAGAACAACTGACCTTCGGGAGACAGCATGGTAGAGAGCAGTGGTTCCCCAAGTGTGTTCCTTAGATCACCAGCAGCAGCGGCACCTGACAGCCGCTTAGAAATGCACGGTTTAGCCCTCACTCCAGAGCTCCGGATTCAGAAACTCTGGTGGGGGGACCAACACAGTATTTTGTTTCATGAGTCCTCCAGATGATTCGGCTGCAAGGAAAAGTTTGTGAGTCACTAGTACAGAGGGAACTTGGGTCCAGAGGCTGTGCCTTAGTACTCTGAGGCTGCTACAAGTTACCATGGGCTAGGTGACTCTTGCCTGGAAAATCCCATGGATGGAGGGCTGCAGTCCATGGGGTCACCAAGAGTCGGACACGACTGAGTGACTTCACTTTCACTTTTCACTTTCCTGCATTGGAGAAGGAAATGGCAACCCACTCCAGTGTTCTTGCCTGGAGAATCCCAGGGATGAGGGAGCCTGGTGGGCTGCCGTCTATGGGGTTGCACAGAGTCAGACATGACTGAAGTGACTTAGCAGCAGCAGCAAGTGACTTCTACACGACAGAAGTGTGTGTCTCATAGTTTGAAGGCTGAAAAGTCCTAGTGCCAGCAGGTTGCCTGTCTAGGGATGGTCTTGCTTTCTAGCTCATGGAAGCCTGTCTTTTCACTGTCCTGCTCACGAGGCAGAAGGGGAAGGAGCTCTCTGGGGAAAGGACGCTAATCCTATTCACAAGGGCTCCACCCTCATGACCTCGTCCATTCTAAGTTGCTTTGGTCATGTCCAACTCTTTGCAACCCTATGGACGGTAGCCTGCCAGGTTCCTCTATCCATGGGATTTTCCAGCAATAATACTGGAGTGNAGAAAAATCCCAAGTGGTTACAATTTGAATTTTGTTTTTTAAGGTTTATAGCCCTGATTGGTTATATTAAACACTGTTTCTAAAATGTTTGAGGCCAAGAAATCTCCTTAAACTTAGAAATACAAGTTAATATCTGCTATCTGTTTCAAGAAGTATTTCTTGGGCTCTGTTTGTATCCCAGGATTTGCCATGATACATATAAGCCCAGGATATGATGACAGACTGGAACATGAGCTGGATTCTTTATAAATCAATAACTAGAGGAGGGACGAGGGACTGTCCGCTTTGGTGATTTCATTTTCAGCCACAGCTGGCCAGATTGCTTATTGGAAAATAAAAGTCACGGCAAATTGAGCTTGACAATAACCAGGCCTGACTACACAGGCCCCTTCTCCACTCTCTGCAATTAGAATGAGTGGAGGAGGGGAGGCCAACAAGGAAAGACATTCCCCCTCCTCTGTCACACATCAGTCTTAGTTTATTTTGGAGGGCACGAACCATATGTCGCCCGTGTAGAGTGTGTTCTCTGTCACCTGGATTCTGCTGTTCTTGTGCCTCCAGAAGCAGGTGCTGCTGCTTCTGACTTGCAGGCTCCTTAAGATCGGGAGCCTGGCTGCCCAGCGCAGTACCACTACTCACATTTAAATTAAATTAAATTAAAAAAAATTCAGTTTCTCAGGGCACTGGCCACTTTTCAAGTGTTCACAGCCACATGTGGTTAGTGGTGACTGCATGGGACAGTGCAGATAAATGACATCTTTGACACTCCCAGAAAGATGGATGGGACGGCCCTCATCCTGAAAACTCCCTTGGTGCCAAGAGGCCCTTCCTTCTCTTTTCATAGCTTCTGAGATCTTCACACCTTTGTGGGGATGAAGGGAACTGGGTCTCTTAGTATTTGAGAATTTTCTGGGTGCCGAGCATCCATGTAAAATGTGGGTACCACAAATCTGTGACACAGCTCAAGGAATCTCAAATATGAGAGAACCTCAGATTTCTCAGTGGAAGCCCACCCTGGGCTTTTATCCTACCAAACTGCGAAAGGCATGTGGAACGCTTCCCCCTGTACTTGCTACGTTTACATTGCACCTTATCTGGGTTGCCTCACAGAGCTGCAGCTCTTCCTCTATGGGACTCTGCATGTGTCTCTCATTTCTGATGACAAAGAATTACAGAGACTCTGAAAATTTGTCTTTGCTTCTAGAGCAGTCACTGAAATCATAATTTCAATGCTCAACAATCGCTACAACTGATTCCACTAACTTCTTACTCACAATGTCGTCGTCTCTGGATGCTGCTTGCATTACATACATATTATCAATTCCAAGTTCTTCTTCTTCTTTTCACCCCTATTTTTTCGCCATGTTGCTTGGCATGTGGGATCTCACTTTCCCGACCCGGGATTGAACTTGTACGAAGTGTGGCATCTTATCCACTGAACTGCCAGGGAAGTCTCGTGAATCCTAAGTTCTTAATTCATTTACTGCCCTCAACATAAGTTGTACACCATTAGTGAAGAATAAAATTTCAGGAGGAAATTTTAGAAACACACCAAAACGTGAAGCAGTATAACCTACCCTTTCCAGTGAGGATCAGACCTTATGCTGTACAACTCAGTTGTTGAACTTTTGCGGTGTGAACAATAAACAGGAAAGCCCTTTATACTTACAAGTGGAAATAAAACTGGAGAGTGCTAAGGTTTGAAAGCTTGGGGTGTGGTGATTAAATTTGGTAAACTTCAGGGTCTTGACGTTTGATAAACTTGAAAGTCCCAATTCTACTATTAGATTGGATTTATGGTAAGAGCTTGATTCTAATGATTTTGAAGCAGTCATCCATATAAGCTGTACTGCACATCCATTATGGCTATTTTCTCTGCACTAACCTCATTTGTTTTCCTGCATTAAGCAGGATTAGCTATTATTATTCTAATGTCATAGGTGGGCAAAACAGAGGTAAAGACTAACTATAAACAAGATGAAAAGACAGCTTTCAGAATGGGAGACAATATTTACAAATGAAGCAATAGACAAATGATTAATCTCTAAAACAAACAAACAGCTCATGGAGCTCAATATATATTAAAAAAAAACAACAGTAAGCAATCCAATCAAAAAACGGGCAGAAGACCAAATAGATATCTCTCCAATGAAGACATACAGATGGCCAAGAAGCACATGAAAAAATGCTCAACATCACTAATTATTAGAGCAATGCAAATCAAAGCTACAATGAGATATCACTTCATACTGGCAGAATGGTCATCATCAAAAAATCTACAAATAATAAATGCTGGAGAGAGTGTGGAGAAAAGGGAGCTCTCTTACCCTGTTGGTGGGAATATAAATTGACAGATCTACTATTGAGAACAATATGGCGGTTCCTTAAAAAACTAAACAGAACTTCCACATGACCCAGCAATCCCACTACTGGGCATATACTTTGAGAAAGCCATAACTCAAAAAGACACAGGTACCCCAATGATCATTGCAGCATTATTAACAATAGCTAGGACATGGAAGCAACCTAGATGCCCATCGACAGATGAATGGATAAAAAGGATACAATACATATATACAATGGGATATTAGTTAGTCATAAAAAGGAACTAAATTGAGTCAGTGGGAATGATGTGGTGAGCCTAGAGCCTGACACACAGCGAGAAATAAGTCAGAAAGAGGAAACAAACATTGTACATTAATGCATGTATATAGAATCTAGAAAAATGGTACTGAGAAACCTATTTTCAGGGCAGGAAAACAGGCGGAGATGTAGAGAACAGGCTTGTCGACACAGAAAGAGGAAGGATAGGGTAGGATGAATTCAGAGAGCAGCTCTGACATATATAAAACTGCCATGTGTAAAATAAATAGCTAGTGGGAAGCTTAGCTTGGTGCTCTGTAATGACCTAGAGGGGTGGCATGGAGAGGGTGGGAGGCAGGCTCAAGAGGGAGGGGATATAAGTACACATAAGGCTGATTCATGTTGTTGTACAGCACAAACTAACACAACCTTGTAAAGCGATTATATTTCAATTAAAAAAAGACTAACATCTCCCATAGGTACAAGTGTGGTTTTACCTCCAGGACACTGAACACTGAAATAAGCCAAGCTTATTTCACGTCTAGACCACAGGGGCACTGGTTTCGTCACTCAATACTCCATGCGTGGTGATGCTACTTCTTTTCTACAAAACTTGGGAAAATATCTGGGATCCTAAACTCAAGCCAACTGAGTAAAATGAGCAGCGTAAAATGGTAAGGATGTCAAAATCCCTTTACAACATTTCCCCCCAAGTGCAAGCACCCTGTTTATGTCATTTGATTAGATCATACATTTGATTCTGTTTGGTCCCTGGGTTGGGAAGATCCCCTGGAGAAGGGAAAGGCTACCCACTCCAGTATTCTGGCCTGGAGAATTCCATGGACTGTATAGTCCACGGGGTNGGATGAATTCAGAGAGCAGCTCTGACATATATAAAACTGCCATGTGTAAAATAAATAGCTAGTGGGAAGCTTAGCTTGGTGCTCTGTAATGACCTAGAGGGGTGGCATGGAGAGGGTGGGAGGCAGGCTCAAGAGGGAGGGGATATAAGTACACATAAGGCTGATTCATGTTGTTGTACAGCACAAACTAACACAACCTTGTAAAGCGATTATATTTCAATTAAAAAAAGACTAACATCTCCCATAGGTACAAGTGTGGTTTTACCTCCAGGACACTGAACACTGAAATAAGCCAAGCTTATTTCACGTCTAGACCACAGGGGCACTGGTTTCGTCACTCAATACTCCATGCGTGGTGATGCTACTTCTTTTCTACAAAACTTGGGAAAATATCTGGGATCCTAAACTCAAGCCAACTGAGTAAAATGAGCAGCGTAAAATGGTAAGGATGTCAAAATCCCTTTACAACATTTCCCCCCAAGTGCAAGCACCCTGTTTATGTCATTTGATTAGATCATACATTTGATTCTGTTTGGTCCCTGGGTTGGGAAGATCCCCTGGAGAAGGGAAAGGCTACCCACTCCAGTATTCTGGCCTGGAGAATTCCATGGACTGTATAGTCCACGGGGTTTCAAAGAGTCAGACACGACTGAGCAACTTTCACTTCACTTCATTTGGTCCAACAGAAGATGAATCTGATGGGATGGAGAGGGATACTGGGTATCAGAGAGAACTGCGGGAGCATTGAGATAACATGTGGGATGTGGAAGGGAGAGGAAAGGATGATGTTCCAAATTAAGGCTAAGTCTATATGCCCAACTCCTAAGTCATATTTAGTCAAATCACCTTTAAAAAATCAGCCAAAATGTTCTTTAAAGAATTTAAATGACTTGTGGGCCCACCAAGGACAGTGAAACTTAAGAGGACTGTGCCCCATGTGCTCATGTGACACAAAGACAAATATCTCGCACACCTCTGTAGAGAGGACTTGGACAGCCCTCCCCATGTTAACATCTCAGGAAAGACACGCACTCTGTGCAGGAGAGCCTCCTCTGCATCTCTGTCAGTCGGTCTATACAGAATGGAAAAGCCCAGCCCTGGAGCATCTGTGGGCTGAAACGGCCGGGACCCTGGGGTGTGTGCGCTCGGAACCCACAGCATCTGGGGGTGAGGCTTCACTTTAAACAGAGTCTCTGCTGTCAACCCCCAGCTCTTGGTGTCTGGAACATGTATGCGGCTCAATTTTGAATCACTCCTCCCCTAAAAGCAGCCTTCCCCTCCATCTTTCAGATAAGCATTTGCATCATCTCAAGGAGGGCCTTCCAGTTTTATTTGCTGCTCTTTCCTAGGCTCCAAATTTAGCTGTAGGCTGCCTATTTTCAGTGTCTGGGAACCCCCAGAAGGGAGCAACGCATAAAAACCTTCAGCTAATACGAATCTTTTCCCAGGGCTTGGCATTTAGCTGCAGTTCCATCACGCATTTAGAACTGAAAAATAAAAGGCACACGCAGCCTCCCACAGTCCAGGGGCCTTAAAGACAATGTAGTCCTCGCAAGCCCTTTTGTGCTCCATCTAGCTGTGGCACAGGACGATGGATATGGACACGTGTAGCCTGTAGTCCCTATACCAATGCTGCCTTGAGGATGCAGTCTTTACCAGGCAGATGGCTAATTTCTCCACTCTAACCTCATTTCTCCAGTGTTCCTGTGTTTGCGTGATGTCCTGCCCCTGGAGTCAGATTCTAATGGCTGTCAAATGTTCAGAGAGGAAAGTGGCATCCATGCATCACTCCTGTGAAGCCTGCTACTGGCTGGGAGCTGTGGGGGCGGCTGCAGCGGCTGAGACCCAGGCTGCGTGCGTGGTGGGCAGTACCTGCCAGGGCCCGGCTGCTCAGAGCCGGCTTTTCTGCTTCTAAGTGTCAAGTGGAACACTGCCCTTTGTTAGCGCCTGCAGCCCCGGCCCTGGCGTGCTCAAAGCCCCGTGTCGCTCTGTTGGGATCAATAGCCACCTCCTTAACTGCTCCTTGCTTGCTCATAGTCTCTTGGCATCCTTTTGACCATACAAATTTGGGCAGGGCTGGGAGAGGGCTTGTCACAGGCTAGGGGGTGACGGTGTGGAAGTGTGGCCCCTCGGAAGCCCGGCTGCCGCAAAGCAGACAGGTAAACCTCCAAGCCTGGGACCCTGGCCGTCAGCGATTGGCCGTCTCATTGGATGCACATTCGTCTTCAAATTATGTTGTGTGACAGCCTGGGCTGCTGAACACCATTTTAACATGCAGATTGACTCCTCTGAGGCTCTTCATTATGCATTTAGCGGTCTGTTTTCAGACTAACCAGCATGTCAGAGAGGCCCGCCGTCCGTTTTCCACCTGGGTGGAGGAACTAGCTCACTGACTGTGAGGAAGCTGCTGATATTAAAATGCATATGTTTACTTTCCTGAGCATCCGCTCACTACCGCTTTCCCTGATGCGAGAGCGAGCAGCGAGGGAAGAAGAGACAAGACCTTGGTCTTGCCATTCCCGCGAAACAGTCACGCAAAACAAGAAGCTTTTGTTGCAGAAAGGAGCCAGCTAGGCCAGGCCAGTCTGATGCCAGCCTGGCTGCCCACTAGCCCTCCTGGGTGCCTCCACACAAGCCCTTCTCTTATTGACACACAGACCCCCCTCTTTCTCTGTCACACACGCAGTCTGAAGTAGCACACCTTCCATTTCCTGTTTCTAAAACTCTCCTGCATCTCCAACGGCATTCCAGACGACCCTGGTGGGTGTCAGGACAAGTTGACCCGGAGTGTGAGAGCAGTGGGTCTGGTTAGGTGGCTCTGGGGTTACCCAGGAGGCTCGGGGCCCCTAGTCACCCCTCCCCTCTACTCTTTCTAGTGCGATTTACTTCCACTTGTCAAGAATATTTCTCTGTGGCCCTAGGCTGCTGCGGCATGAACACTGCTGTTTGTTCTGCGTGCATGAATACGTGCACGTGTGCACTGGTATATATGCATGTGTGTGTATGCCCTTTTTCAAGGATCTCTCTCCCTTCCTTAAAAGGAATCATGTTTGCATTGCTTCTTAAAATCCCACCTGTTCCTATTTGGTCCCTCAGTGTGGTATTTTCTCCATTTTTCTAGGGCCTCCTACCTTCACCCCGGGTATGCCTTGGCTAAGGCAGCAGCACCCTTCTTTCACCTCCGATCAGTAGGGGCTGCCAAAATCAGGGCTTGAGGGGCTCTCCCACTTCATTTCTTTGTGCCATCAGAGAGAGAGATCCTTTACAGGGTAGAAGCTTAGATTGGACACAAAAGCTTACATGCCCAAGGCTGACAGCTGCCTTCCTAAACCACAGTCACCCTGCCACACGCCTTCCCGGGGGCCCATTGTCCGAACACCCGCCTGCCCCCTCAGCTTCTGAGTCTTGCCAGGCGTTGCCAGATCCTGATCTCAAGAGCGTGTTTGAAGGTTTGCTATTTACATGTTTAAAGTATTAGCCAGCAGAGTTCATTTTAGTAGGGCTCCGGCCAGAAAATAAAACTGACAGCAGAACTGTATTCCTAATTCCCCTGGAAAGGCTGTGAGCGGGAATAAAATGGTTACTGATGCCTGCGCTGGATCAGAAAGCTCCTGATGAGTGCATTGGGCAGTAAACGCGGCTTTTTATTTTTGTATGGACTCTGGTGATTCCCCACTGACAAGAACAGGTTGCATGTGGTTGCTGGGCTGTCGCTCAGCTGGTGTCACTCTGTAGAGCATTGTTTGGAAAGATATCACCCAGCAAGAACAATATGGCTACCCAGCGCCTGAGGCGGTGTGTGGAGAGCTCTGCTGCCTCATTCACAGGCTGCCTCACTCCTTTTTTTTTTTTTTTTTTTTTCTGGGATAAAACAAATGGATTTCCATATTTTAAAACACTACTGAGGGTTTTGGTCCTGGAACTACTCTGGGTTTTAAGAAAACTCCCTCTAAAGCTTTCCTGGTGGTCCAGGGGTTAAGACTTCCTCTTCCAGTGCAGGAGGTGTGGGTTCAATCCCTGGCGGGGGAACTAAGATCCCACATGCCATAATGACCAAAACAAAAATCAGAAGCAACATTGAAACAAACTCAAACATTTGTTACAAAAGAAAAGCAAGCAAGCTCCTTGATTGACAAATGAGCAGGTGCCAACTTGGGGTTTGCGAGCTTCTCAGACCTGTGAAAAGAGGGCTGTGGGTTTCGGTTCCCACAGCTACTTGCCACATGGGCCAGGGAAAGTCACTAAATCTTGAATTTTAAGTTGGTGGTGGTAAAATGGGCTGGACTGTGTCCCCCACCACAGTCAGACCATAGAAGTCCTAACCCCTAGGACTTCAGAATGCGACTGTATTTGACACAGGATTTTTTAAAGAGGTAATTAAGGTTACAGCAGACCATTAGGGTGGGTCCTAATCCAATACGACTGGTGTGCTTGTAAGCAAACGAGTTAGGATAGACACACACACACAGGGAGGACCTTATGGAGACAGTGGAAGAAGATGGCCATCTGCAATCCAGGAGAATGCCTCTCAGAAGAAATGAGCTCTGCGGACACCTGGAGCCTGGACTCCCAGCCTCCAGAACCATGAGGAGATAAATCCCGTTGTTTGAGCCACTCTGTCTGTGGTCCATTGTGACAGCATCCCATGCAAATAAACACTTGGGGCCATCAGTACTAAGGCACCTCCAGGAGGTGAGAAACAATGGAAGGGGGAAAGGAGAGTTTCATAGTATTTTGGGGATCTCAAGCATCATTTTAGCTGATCTATTTTAGGAAGACCCTAAGTCTCGACCTAGATGCTAATTTCACAGAGAGCAGGTGGAAATTGGGCTGTTTTCCGTCAGCAGGATACCTGCAAAAGAGTGCCTGCATTTCGGCTTCCTGTTCTTAAGGCAGAACTGACATCTTGAACTGAGAAAATGCTGTGAAGGACCTCACCAGCTCTTCAAATAAATCTTGAGATTTTTGTGTGAACCAATCAATCGGTTCTCCAACATGTCAGCTGGTAACAGACATATTTGTCGATACGACAGTCCTGCAGTCCCCAGGCAGGTTGTGTTCCTGGCAGGAAGCACGGTTCAGCAGTTACTTATATTTGGAAAATGGATAACCCAGGATTATGTGTTTCAGGAGGTGAGGTTAAAGTGGGGTCAAGGGCCAGGTTAATGCTAGCACAGTTTCCACTGGAGAAAGAGAACACCATATATTGATTTCAGGGAAATGATATGTGTTCCCAGCCTTGCTTTCCAGTCCTGCTTCTCATCTGTCCAGGGCCGCCTTCAGCAGAGTCTGAACACCCTCTGCCTTCTGGAAGCGTCCCTGCCAATTGTTGCTGCAGGAAGTGCTGAATCATGAGAGCACAGTCAGAGGAAAAATATGTCTTCTATGTCTAAGAGGAACAGGGACATGATTTAATTGGGTTTGGCTGCCAAGTCTCTTAGCTGAGTTTTGTCTCTCAGGCTGAGCCCTCCCCATTCTGCAGCCCCACTCTGGCCGGTACCCTGCAGGGAATTTCCTTACACTTCACTTACTCATTCTCAGTCGAACAGACACAAATGTTAATATAATTCTGTGCCCCTTAATCAAATACAAGTCCCCTCCTGGAACAGGAAGATCTACAGCTTAAAGGAACACTGGTTAAAGAACATCGGATATCTTTGTTTAATATTCTTTTTTGTTGAATTCACTGGGTGTTGCCTTTTCATAAGGTAAGACACCACAACCAAGGAAGAAGCATCATTTCTAAACTGTTCTTCCTCTTCTCTGTATTACTCCTCCTCTTCTTTCTTCCAAAATGTCATTTTCCAAGTCAGTAAGCTTATACATACCCCAAGTCACACTACTTTTCTAAACTATTTTCAAGTCCCTTTTCTGGGAGTTAATATCTCCTGTGATAACCAAAACTGGACACAGAATAGCACTAATGTTTTCTATGTTATTTTAAATTCTCTATATTATTTATTTTTTCTTTTACCATCCCCCAAAGCATCCTATTGGCTTTTTAAATTGCTGTTGGATACCAGACAGATATTTTCCCCAAGTTATCAGTCGTGACTCTCCAATTATTTTACTATGAGTTCAGAGCCTATCAGAGATTATGAGAAGTTTAGATTATTCTTCCCAAAGTGCATCATTTTACACTTAACCAAATTAAATTTCATCTGCTCTCACGCTACCCAACCCCCAAGTTTGCTTAGCTTTGCCAAGTGTCTCATAGCAATCCTTAACTTTTTAACTATGCCAATTCAAAGCTTTCTACTTAACTTTCTGCTTTAGAGCTTTTGCCCTCCTCTCCCTTCACACTTTGGGAAATCAGTGAATTTTAAAAGGTGTGGAGTGAAGCAGTATTTGAGAAGATGCTACGCTAAGGGAGCCAGAAAAGACCCCAACAAATGAATGACAACACAGCTGAAGGCGAGTCTCCAGAGCCAAACTCAAATCTAAGAAGCACTTTCATTCCTGCGCTGAGAAGAAACGATCCTAAAACGTTTCCCCCTTCTCTGGGATATTACATTAAAAACTCAGATGGGAATCCACACAGGTGGCTGATTTTCCTGTAGAGTTAGCCCCTACTCTGGTTTTCTTTGTGGGGCAGCAGGGAGCCTGCCAAGCTCTTGTCTTCCTGGCCCTCTTCTTCACGGTGGTATTTCTTTCCACTGAACAGAAAGAAGGGCCAGTGAGTTCACTAGGTGCTCGTCCGTGGTTCTTTCTTTTCTTAGATATTAAGAGAAAGATGAACATGTTGCATCTTGGCACCAACTTTTTGCTCCAATTATTTTCCCCTGCACAGGCGGAAGAGAAACTGACAAAAGGAAATTCTCCACCTCTAAAATTACTGTTCAGAATGCTGCTCATACAGTAAACACCAGAGCGTCCATCAATGGACGAATGGATAAAGATGTTGTGGTATATGGAATATTGTTCAGCCACGAGAAAGAAGGAAATCTGGCTATTCGCAGCAATGCCGACGAGCCTGGAGGGCAGTATGCTAAGTGAAATAAGTCAGACAGAGAAAGACAGATACTGTATGATCTCTTTTATATGTGAAATCTAAAAAGCTCAACTTGAACAAACAGAGTAGAAGGGTGGGCAGTGAGGGAATAAGGAACCACTGACCAAAGGGTACAAACTTCCAGTTATTTAACATCAGATTAATAAGTTCTGTGGATCTAATGGACAGCTTGGTGATTATAGGTAATAACGCTATATTATATACTTGAGAGTTGCTAAGAGAGTAATCTTCAATGTCCTTACCACGAAAGAGAAATCGTAATTACCTGAGGTGATAGAGGTGTTAGCTAATGCTACGATGGTGACTGTTGGGCAGTATATAAATTGATCAAACCAACGTGTTGTACACCTTCATCTTACACATGTTATCTGTCAACTTGATCTCAATAAACCTGGAAAAAGAAGAAAGCAGCGGAGACTATTAATTGCCTATCAAGTTCCCATTTCTCCCATTTTTACCTGGGCCCACTGCTATCCGGCTGAAAGGTTATAACCCCCAACATTTCTTACTGATAAAGGTGGTCAAGAAACTAAGTGATGTAAGTGATACAACTAAGTAGGATATAGGTGGCAGTTTGGGTGTATCTTCTTGGAGATTTCCTTCAAAGAAGGCATGCTTTCTCCTGTTCCTGGAAGTTCTGTCTGGAACTCTCATGAGACGACTGGGGCTCCAGAAGCAATTATGGACCATGAGGGCCACTTAGGAAAGGCAGGCTAGAGCGTTGGAAGAAGGCTGAGTTTTTGAGGACTTTGTGGAGCTGCCACAATAGCCCCGATCTGCATACTCCTGTACTTCCTGTATAAGAAAGAAAAATAAACTGTGTTCTTTTTAAAGTCACTATCTTGGGAGTGGGACAGTGAGGGTGGGAGTGGGGAACCTCTGTTTTTGCAACTGCGTCTAATTTCTACCAATTCAGAAAGAGCTGGTTTAGGTTTATTTCATTTAACCAAGACGTTTTAACACTAGAGAGTGGCCTTGGAGATCATCAAGTCCAATCCTTTTAAATACAGTCCAATTTATTTCATCTGTTGAGTCCACTTAATGTGAAAGTACACTAAACGCCACAGTGGAGGCAAAAATGCAGCGAAATATGGCTTTTCCCGTAAGGGAGAGTTGAACACAACTGAAAATAATATAAGGCAGAATATGCCAAACCTCGTAGGGGAGGAACGAAGAGTGTGCCGCCAAAACATCGGGAGGGTTACAAGTGATGAGGGGGCAGCGTGAGGCACCCTGAACCAGGGATGGCTTCACGAAAGGTGTTTGGACTGTGCCTTGAAGAGGGGTAGGATGTCATAGCCAGGGGAGAGAGAGAGAGAGACATAGTCTAGACAGAGGGAGCCTTGTGAGCAAAGAAAGGTGCAGAGCAGGTGAATCCAGTTAGGGTGAGGATCGGTATTCCAGAGTGAGCAGATGCAGTGGGGTATAAGGATGTAGCCGGGGTAAGGCCTGGATGGGAGCTTGGAATCTGACTCTTGAATGTCATGTAAGAAGTTTGCTTTCAATATTTATTTTTAAAAATTTTAATTTGTTTATTTGGCTGAGCGAGGTCTTTATTGAGGCAGTCAGGATTTTTGATGCCATGTCTGGGATCTTTTTTAGTTGTAGCATGTGGGATCTAGTTCCCTGGTCAGGGATAGAACCCAGTGCCCTGCAATGGGAGTGTGAAGTCTTAATCACTGGACTACTAGGGAATTCCTAAGAAGTTTTTATTTTAATCTGTAAGTACTGGGAAGCCATCAAAGTTTTCTGACTAGAGGAGTGATATATAATCAGTTTTTTAAGGTAGTCTTGGAAACAGGAAAGTACTGGCGATCAGAGACGAGGTTACTCCAGAGATATTTCACAACCTCAGTGAGGGTGGTGTTGTTCTAAAAGAGGGTGATGGAAAGGGCATGGCAGGATCTGGACCTGGGGGTTGAGGCTGACTGAATGTGGGTGACTGAAAGGCTTTGGTGCTATTAACTAGACTTTGGAATATTGTGAGATCGAGGTGCTGGAATGATATTCTCAGAAGTCCAGCTGACGGTGGGAATGAGGTCAGGCACATGGGACATTCAGACCTTGTTTGGAAGGTCAAGTAATTATTCAGACTCTCTCAGCTAATAGTCCCTGAGGATGCTGGAGGCTGGTAGGGAGCAGTGAGGGATAGAGGGGCCACTCACCTCATCTGAATGGTTAGTTGACTCAACTCTAGTGACCAGTAAAGAGGAGAATGTCCACATCTGGAATGAAGTGGAGAGCTCGGGGGACAGAAGAAACCTAGATGGCGTGGTCCGCAAGTGACCACTGAACACGTGTCAGAAGCTGATGGAGCATCTGAATGGTGGGAAGAAAAGGAAACAGCAGGCAGGCCTTTGGCAAACTCACCGCTTCATAGATGCTTGAAGGAGTAGGTCCAGCAAGAAGAGATCAGCAAAGAAGACCAAGAACAAGTGGCTGGAACGGCAGGAAGAGAGTGAGGAAAGCGGTGGAAGATGACTTCCCTCCCAGTGGAGACTGTGCAGGCTGTTAGAGAGGGTCCGGACCACAGACTCAGGAGTTTCACTGTTTTGTGCTTGGGTGACCTCAGGAAATTTAGGTGAACTCTGCAGATCTCAGTTTTTTTTTTAATCTTTAAAAATTATTTTATTTTAATTTATGGCTGTGCTGGGTCTTCATTGCTATGTGAGGGCTTTCTCTGGTTGCGGTTGAGCAGGGGACTACCCTTGGTAGCAGTGCATGGGCTTCTCATTGGCGTGGCTTCTCTTCTGGAGCACAGGCTCTGGTGCACAGGCTTCAGTAGCTGTGCCTCTTGGGCTCAGTAGCTGTGGCTTGTTGGCTCAGTGGTTGTGAAGCATGGGCTTAATTGTCCCTCTGCATGTGGTATCCTCCTGGATCAGGGGTCAAACCCGTGTTCCCTGCACTGGCAGGTTGACTCTTAACCACTGAACCATCAGGGAAGCTCAAACGTACATTTTTCAAAGGGGGTAATCAATAGTATTTAATATTCTCCTGTATTGTCCTAATTCCATGGATGTAACATCGTCTCATATTAAGGCTCCTTTACTGTCAAAAAATAACAGTATTTGATTTAATTTCACTTGGATTTCATAGAAGACAATAATTTTGATTTCATAGAAAACAAAACTGAAGTGGAAAGAACTGCTAAAACTCCAACAACCTTTTTTCTTCTCTCAAGAAATACGAGTTCCTAAACAATCTCTGGAAGATTGAGAAGAAAGGGTGGGATGAATTGAGACTGACGTACATACACTACTATGCATAATAGATTACCAGTGAGAACCTACTGTGCGGCACAGGGAACTCTACTCAGTACTATGTGGGGACCTAAGTCGGGAGGAGATCTAAGAAAGAGGGGAGTGTATGTGTACATATGACCTCTTCACTCTGCTGGACAGCAAGAAACAAACATAACATTGTAAAGCCACTATACTCCAATGAAAGTTAAAGAAAAAAAAGATCGAGAAGAGATTTTGGAAGTCACTAAGCATGTTTAGGTGTTTCAATTTCATTGTGTATAAAATTGCGACTCTAAAAATACTAGCTTTTCAGGGTGTGGTGAGAATTGTAAAAAGCTTAGTAGAAGAATTAAGGTAACAAGGAATGCAAGTATGGTAACAAGGAAAACAAACTAATCAAATAATGATAACTTCAACAATATATTATTCTCCACTTAAAAAATTACCATAATAATCATTTTTTCTTGATGTGTAGATAAAACCACTTTTTTAAACTGTGAAAAATATACATAACAAAATTCATGATTTGAACCACTTTTAAGTGTGCAGATCAGCAGCAAGGATATGCAGCCATCACCAGTATACATTTCTAGAACCTTTTCATCATCCCAAATAGAAACTTGGTACCCATTAAGCTACTGCTCATTTTCTCTAGTCACTGGGAACCACTATTTGACTTTTTGGCTCGTAAATTTGCCTATTCTGGGTACCTTTGTTTCTGACTTATTTCATGTAGTAACTATGTTTTCAAAGTTTTCATCCACGTGGTAGCATGTACAAGAATGGGAATCATTCTTTCTTAAGGCTGAATAATAACTCCATCATATACCCTTTGAATTATCCACTCATCTGCTGATGGACATTTGGGTTGTTACCATTTTTTGGCTGTTATGAGTAATGCTGTACCTGAGTAATCTTACATTAAAATCTCAGCCAACCAGCTTTTGACTAAGTCCCCACAGCAACAGGGTGAAACCTGAAAATTTAATAGTGTCCCCTCTTTTTTGTTCTGGAAGTTTACCAGAGGAGATTATGTCATTTTAAATGACCATATTGAAAAACATTAAACAGAATTTTTGAATAGAAAACTAAGCTGATTTCCATGATATTAAGTCAAGCTTAAAGACAATCCTGCTAGAAATTTCGCTTAAGTTTCTTTTAGCTCTTAACATGTACTGAATTTCAAAAGCTTTATAATGGGACCTTATTGTTACAAAAATCTTTAAAGTTTATAAAGCATATTCTTCTCTATTATCCTTGAAGATAAAGGTATCTTTTTTTCAAACAGACTATGTCATTGACTTACGAAGTTATAGATGAATTTTCTCTGAAGTTTCATAATAAAAGTATTCCCGTCAGTGCATTTACTTATGTTTTAACACTCTTAATTTCAAGATGAGAGCTAAGGCAGCTTGCTCACAGTACTGGGAAACGTATCTCCTGAAGGCTAACCATGGAGCTGTTTGGCCACAAGGCATATTAATATGCCTAACTAATATTATTCCCAAACCTTGAGCACATTTTACAGTGTTCCCAGGGCACTGCATTCTAGCCACATGTTCTCTATTGCTTTCTCACCAACCTAAGATACTGTTAACAGCCAGCTTGCTGGACTGTTATAGAAGGTGTTCCTTCCCTAAGCAGCCACTGATGACGGATGGACACAGCAATTCCAGAGGCTCTGTCTGCTGGGAAGTGCTGAATACACTGGCATCTCTGAACTCGGAGCTTTCTAGTATTGGGGCCAATGCATGCTGTAGGCTAGAGAAGCCTTAATACAAACAGTGTCACTTTAAACAAGTGAATTCAGTTCAGTCATTTATTGAGCACTTGCTAAGTTTCAGGTATGGTGATAAAGGCAATTCTGCTCCTGGAACAAAGCTTTCCAAAGTACTTCCTATTGGAAAAATGCTAGCCCTCTCTGTTCCCAGTTCTGTGGCAGAAATGTGGCTTGAGGGAGCACCTCTGGATTCTATGCTGGAGGAACACATCTCTATTCGACACTAACCGCTGGCACTGCCAACAGCCTTTGCTCCTCTGTGGAGCCGGCCAAGATTATTTCTGTCTTCACACCGCTTAATAGACTGGGGGTCAGGTGCCAAGAGGTTGCCTGCCCTGAAGGCTTCTTTCCTGCAGGAAGCTAAGAATTGGTGGCAGTGATGTCTGGAAACTCCCAAATAGCTGAGGTTTTTGAGGGAGACAATCACTGCCTCACCAATCGAGTTATCTCTCTTAAAAATTGACTGAGACTGAAGGTATTTGGCTTCTTCCCCAGGGCTCAGAAAGGGTAACTCCACAAAGTTAGGCGAGACGGCACAGGGGACGTGGTGGAAGGCTGGCATCACACCTGTCACGTACGTCAAGAATCCATCCTGAAACTCAGGCAAGCCGGGGAAGCTGTCTAACTTGAAATTTCGTTAATGGTAGTAATAATAAAAAAAATAGACTAGCCCCAAACAACCCTAAGGTTGTGCTGAATTTCATAGACGTTTTATTGAGGAGGAAAACAAGCAAGTAAATGGGCATGCCCCTTAAAATGTGGACTGCTGGCTCTCATTTTTTAAAAACAAAAAAACAAGGATGTCAACTGCGTTTGAATTCAGTGAAACGGGTCATGCTTCGTGTGTCATGCAGCTAATACACGAAATGTCTTTGAATGCATTTTAGTAAGTATTAAGGGCGAAATTAGAAAGGCTTAAAAATCGGAGGCAATTTCCTGTTAAACTGTCAAAGCTAATTTGTTCTAGGAGCTTCTGGGGAGTGTTAAAGTCACTGAAGTTCTTTTCACTTTCTCAAGAAAGTGAAAAAAGTTGAAGAGAAATTCCCAGTTTCCAGGAAGGAACGGACTCTGTTCTTTTTCTCCATAACACGGAATTCTAGTCATCAGGTTGATAAATCTCCCTACCACTGAGATACACTGTCTTGAAAGCTGCAGGTCAGGAAGGAGCTTCTGTCTTTTCAGAGGACCCTCTTGAATGAAGTTTCAGGCTGATTCCACTTACGACATGTGGTGGTATTTTTGTTGGGATGTAAACACTTTCGGCGGAAAAGGCGATGGCACCCCACTCCAGTACTCTTGCCTGGAAAATCCCATGGACGGGGGAGCCTGGTAGGCTGCGGTCCATGGGGTCACAAAGAGTCGGACACGACTGAGTGAATTCCCTTTCACTTTTCACTTTCTTGCATTGGAGAAGGAAATGGCAACCCACTCCAGTGTTCTTGCCTGGAGAGTCCCAGGGATGGGGGAGCCTGGTTGGCTGCCGTCTATGGGGTCACACAGAGTCGGACACAACTGAAGTGACTTAGCAGCAGTAGCAGTAGCAAACACTTTCGGAGGTTCCTGAGTTATTTTAGGAGAGAGAGATCCACTACATTCCCACACTTGTATATGTGCAGAAGTGGACCCACAAATCCATTCTCCCCTTCTGCCTTTCACAGGTAGACACGCCCCCTCTATGCACTTACCTACCTGCTCCTATCAGTATCACTATTTCTTGGGCATAGGTATATACAACACTGGCATTTGGTAGGGTAAGTTTTAGGCACCACATGGAAATTTCTTCTCTGAGGTTGGAAACTAGTTTCTGTTGGGCAGGCAGTTTGAGGTAAGAGTTCATGAGACATTGAAGTGTAGGGGCTTTATTTTTTTTTTTTTAATTCTAGAAAGCATTTTCTATCATTTTTTTTTTAATCAACAAAGGATAAGATCCGTCTCTGACATTCAATCAGATTCGTTACGCATTATAATCCTTGGCTTACAGACATGACGGGCTATTATGAGGCTTTAGGAAGTGCTGATATCTGCTAGGGCTTTAGAGAGGGGAAAAACTTTGAAAAAAGAAGATATTTTACGCTTCATGTGTCTGACAAGGGTGTGTGGGGCCAATTTGCAGCAGGGGCTTAATATATTTTTGATGAAAATTGCTGCAATGTGGTACACAGATTAAAGAAAAACCAGTTATTTTGTAACGACAGCAGTCGATTCTGAAATGAAGCCCAGCTGGTACAAAGATCCTACATGGACTTTTAAGAGACACTACCTTCCTGCCAGGGTTTCCCAGTGGCTCAGTGATAAAGAATCTGCCTGCAATGTAGGAAACGTGGGCTTGAACCCTGGGTTGGGAAGATCTCCTGGAGAAGGAATGGCAACCCACTCCAGTATTCTTGCCTGGAGAATCCCATGGACGGAGGGGCCTGGGGTCGGGGGTGCTACAGTCCATGGGGTGACAAAGAGTCGAACATGACTTAGTGACTAAACCACAACAACAAAACCTTTCTTCCCAGGCTTTTCAGAGGCAGTTAAAAGTCCTCCAGGCTAGAGGACTCTATCAGAGTTCTGTGGGTGTGAACTCTGTGGCTCAACACTCAGCCTCCAGAGGAATTAGTCCATTACGCTGGGAAATCTAGTTATATGACTGTGTTAAAAAACAGACCATCATGGATTTAAAAGTCATGGTTTAGCTCACCCTTCCAGAAACTATAGCAAATAGCTAATAGAATAATGAGACTTAAGGCAGAGGCTAGTTCTATAATTCTCTATAGCAATTATAAAAAGGTTACAATGTATATGCTTTAAAGTGATACAAATCAAAAGAGGGGGCTAAATTAGGAGCCTGGGATTAACAGATACTCAACTGCTGCTGCTGCTGCTGCTGCTAAGTCGCTTCAGTCGTGTCCAATTCTGTGTGACCTCATAGACGGCAGCCCACCAGGCTCCCCCATCCCTGGGATTCTCCAGGCAAGAACACTGGAGTGGGTTGCCATTTCCTTCTCCAATGCATGAAAGCGAGACGTGAAAGTGAAGTCGCTCAGTCGTGTCCGACTCTTCGCGACCCCATGGACTGCAACCCACCAGGCTCCTCCATCCACGGGATTTTCCAGGCGAGAGTACTGGAGTGGGTTATATAAAATAGATAAGCAACAAGGACCTACTATATAACACAAGGAACTATATTCACTATCTTATGATAGCCTATAATGAAAAATAATCTAAAAAATGTAATCACTTATCTATGTATCTGAAACTAACACACTACTGTAAATCAACTATACTGCAATAAAAAAGGGATTAAAACATTAAAAAAAATCAAAGGAGGAAGGATATTAACCAAAGTCAAGCTAAATGCCTGGGGCAGAGCAAGAATGAATGACTGAATGTATAAATCTAAATGAATGACTGAATGAATGGTGATTATCACAAAGACTCAGGAGTTAGGTTTCCCAGATCTTACCTTACACCTGAGCACTGGGCTTGGATTGAAAAAAACCTTAGGTAGATTGTCTAATTTCCCTTACACTCAATTTCCTCATCCGTAATGAGAGGCTGACAATTTGCAGGGTTGTTGTGAGGCCTCAGAGTGTAACGTCCAAGGGCCTGGTCCAGTGCAGGCACTCTAGGCGAGACTGCTTTCTGAAACTGCAGCTTTCAATCTGTTCTTGCAAGTGAAGAAAATAGTATCTATATCTTGTTAATATTTACCATTTTATAGTTTACTTAAATTAACATTAAAGTCATAAGAACCACAATAGATAGATGCGTGTGCACACACGCACACACACGCACTCTGATGTTTATAACTAGAGACCAGTGAAGGGGTGGTCCCGGTCCTCTGACAGACTATCCCTAATCCCAGACACAGTGAAATTCTACATGCAGCTCCGTACCCAAAGGTGTTGGACATTCCAGGGATGAGCCAAAAAGTTACATATTTGTTAACCATCTTCAAAAACTGCTTCTATTATAACTGCTTTGTAGTGGTTAGTATTGAAACACATGGGCCCAACCAGACAAATTCTGGAACAAAGCTTTAGAATTTTCCTTAGTTCTGTTATGTGGAAAATGTTTATCTGACTCTGTGCACAGATGCTAAATTGCTTCAGTCGTGTCAGACTCTTTGTGACCCCATGGACTACAGCCCACCAGGCTCCTCTGTCCATGGGATTCTCCAGGCAAGAATATTGGAGTGGGTTGCCATTCCCTTCTCAAGGCATCTTCCCAGGCCAGGGATTGAACCAGCATCTCTTAAGTCTCCTGCATTGGCAGGTGAGTTCTTTACCCCCAGGAACCTCCATATCTACCTTAAAATGGGGATAGCAATGCTACTTTGTTCACAAAGCAGTTTAAACCATAGTGAATTCTTTAAAAGGGTTGGTTAAAAATTGCTTTTAAAAAACCTCTCAGAAATACTAAGCACAGGGTATGAAAGATAAGTAAAGAAAAAAATCTGCTAGCCTTTAGTAGCCCACATCTTCCTTATCATAAAGCGTAAGGGAAAGACAAAATCAGCCCAAAACCCATAGCTATGACCTGCCTTGGCTTTTTATGGTCAAGCCCACTACCCACTGGTCATGATGAACTTTCCTGATGTTATTTATCCTGGGTATTGCCCTAGTAGCAGGAGCACATTGCTCACTGTCTATGACGTAAGACAGATGAGGGCAGTCCCACCAAAATACTGCTTCCTCCAAGCATAGCAAGTAGAAGCTCCCAGAGACGGACATTCTGCCAATTTCCAAATTTAGTCTAGGTCTCACCTCCAAATTAAAGAAAATAAACTCTTTTGGGGAATGTACTTTAAAATAGGGAAAGCTACCCAGGTTAACTAGGATGTAGATCTATTTACATTTAAATCCCAATCCTCTAGCTGGCAGGCCCACTTGTGACTTTCATCTATTACAAAATTATTATATTTATTACAAAATTACATTTTGTAATTTTTAATACCTAATATGTTTATCTCTTTGTCGAAATGGGGCATATTAAAAGCAGTTGAATCTCTTGGCCTGTGTGTTAGTGAGTTAGTCGCTCAGTTGTGTTTGACTACGTGATCCCATGGACTGTAGCCTGCCAGGCTCCTCTGTCCATGGAATTCTCCAGGCAATAATAGTGGAGGGGTTGCCATTCCCTTCTCCAGGGGATCTTCCCAACCTAGAGGTCAAACCCTAGTCTCCTGAATTGCAGGCAGATTCTTTACCGTCTGAACCACCAGGGAAGTCTATAAATATGGATAAGTAGCTTAGGCAGTTAAAGTAGCCTAAACTATGGGTAAGGTTTTGAGTTTGTTTTCAGAGCTTTCTTCTCTTTACTATGGCCAATAAGAGCATTCCAACTCCAGCCAGCCTTCTATAATCCCTGCTCCCTGAGGTTTGAAGATCAGGCAAGAACATTCAAAAGCATGACCTTTAGTGTCTGTAGGTGAGTAGGGCCATTTTTGTGTGTGAAGTAACAATTAAATGTCCAACATCTCCTAAAGTGAATCACTTTCATGAGTTATAACCATTTCTATGTGTTTGGGATCAACAATTCTTCAAGTGAGTCTTGCAAGGAAACCCCTGCCCCAGATGCTACTACATCAATCTAATGTTAGAAATTGTCTAATGATAAAGGTGGCTATTCTACTTTCAAGGTGAAAGCAACTGAACTCAGAGAGTAACTAGACAAATGTTCACAGATAAGTGTGTGTTTGTGTGTGTGTGTTAAGGAAACAGATGGTTAATTTAAACCCTGGACAGTGGGAGGGAAACTCGAAAATCCAAGAGAGGCACAGAACTAAACTCTTTTTGTCCTCGTATGACAGTGTACTACCAGGTTCATGTAAAGAAACGAAATGAAGCTTATAAACTAGAAGTAGGATGAGACTGGGGTGGGGGAAGGGAAAGACGACAGGAAGGAGCTTGGGTCTCCTCTCTGCTCCAGGCTGAAGTCACTCATGTCTTCTGTTCTCTAAAGACTGGACTTCTGAATCAGGCCGTCCCCTGCTACATCAAAGGAGGACTGAGCATGCCTCCAGCTGATTTCAACTGTGGTACTTTACAATTATTTTTCCAGAGGGAGGGCTCCTGGTAAGTCCCATGACTCATATATAAACAGAAGCAAATGCACTTTAATATTTGCCATCTCAAGTTTCAGGAGAAGTAAGGGAAATAGGAGAAAAGGGGGAATATGAGACCAAATATTTATACTATCAAGGAAAAAGTGTAAGTCTTTGTATAAAACCTAAAAGATTTTATACGCTGTATAAGATTATATTACTGCACTGTAAAAGATTGCATTACTGCTTCCACCATACTAAAGATACTATATTATTATCAATGCCAAACATTATTTTCATTTTGAAAAACAGTAGCCAGGCTACTTTTTTCAGACTCTAACAGCTTGCACTTTTTAAAATGTTACTTGCACAATTGGGCTTCCCTGGTGGCTCAGATGGTAAAGAATCCACCTGCAATGCAGGAGACCTGGGTTTGATCCCTGGGTTCGGAAGATCCCCTGGAGAAGAGAAATGGAGGAAGGCCCCTTCTATGCCTTGATTTGCTTAATGATCATCTGTGCCATCTTTCTTGGAAAGGCAGAGTCCCAGAGCTCTCAGAAGGAGTTGCACAGAAGCCTGTGTGTGTGTGATCCTGGCAAAAGCAGATTTATAAAGATGGGAACACATAGGTATTTAGTATTTGATTTGACGATGTGAGAATAAATAAAGATGAAAAGGAATGGGAAATACATAGCTCACTGAAAATTATAAAGCTTCTGTTTGAAACTTTTATGGGTCAGAGCGGGATTTAAAAAAGAGAAAAAAAGAAAGTGCCACACCTCTTTAGCTGGACCTTAGTAACCAAGCAGGCTTCCTTCTCTGATGACTCTGCACACATAAGACAAAACAGAAAGAATCTCACAGGCCTCTAATTTGTTTTCATTTGAAAACTCAAAGTCAGCTTTACTTTTTGAAAGGGATGGGAGATAATGACTCAAAATACGGCAGACTAGTTTTACAAACAGCCATTTGCCCAAAATGAATAATAATTTTGGATGATGAATTGTAAACAGCACTGATTTCATTTATTTTGCAACCAGTAATGCTGTTGAGGAGAGACAGGGTTGGCAAATTGTGTGAATTATCTGCAGTGTTTTTGGCCCTTATTTGGAAAGTTAGAGGAAATCCTGGCTGTGAGAAAAATAAAATGACATTTCGATGCTTGGAAAGAGCTGCATCCAGGTGGGAAGGTTTTTTTTTTTTTTTTTTCCAGGGATCTGATTTGGTGTTTATGGGGTTTCAGATGTGCCTAGGCCTGACCAACAGATGAAGTGGAATCTGCTTAGTTCTTAGAAATAAGCAGGCTTCTAATGAACCTCGGAGCCCACTATGCCATAGGCCAGCTTCCACGGCAAGGATCACCTTTAGCACAAGATTCTGTCCATCACCAGAGCTCTCCCTGGGGGGGCACTGAGCACCCTCCCGGGGAGAGTTGCCAGGGCAAATGCTGTTGTTGCTTTTCAGTTGCTCAGTCATGCTCGACTCTTTGCATCCCCATGGACTGTAGCCCGCCAGGCTCCTCTGACCATGGGATTTCCCAGGCAAGAATACTGGAGTGTCATTTCCTTCTGCAGGGGATCTTCCCGACCCAAGGATCGAACCCACGTCTCCTGCTTGGCAGGCAGATTCACTACCGCTGAGCCATCTGTGATGCTCCAACAGTAAAGTGTTATTACCTAAATGACAAAAATGTCGTATGTCTCATTGTACTGTATAGCAAGTACTATTAAATGAATTTATATTACAAATTTTACAACTACTCCTCTGTGGCTTTTCCAAGATGCCGCACACTATGAACTGGTGAACACTCCATGGAGTTTGGGGACCAATTTAAAATGCAGTGCTACCAGGCAGTTTCCAAAAAACAGTTTCAAAAACTTTTTTTTTTAAGCTGTAATTTATCACCATCCTTTATATATTATATAGCTTATCATCTTTTTGCGGGGGGGGATGAAGATTTCAGAAAGCAAAACAAAATAAAAACAGGACACCTATTATGAAGTTCTAAGAGTTATATGTTCTTTTTCCTAGGCATATCATCATAAAGAGAATTTTTAGTCAGCAGGTGCTTGGGAGACGTGTTAAGTTAATGATCATGTTTCACTATCAAAGCAGTGGAGAGGGCTAATTAGCACTGAAAGGTTGGCTCTGGTGGCGTCTGAGAGGTTTGGTGCATACAAGGTGACAGCTGAACATTACCAAAGCTGCCGTGAGACTCCACTGTACGCCCCCCGCCGCCACCAACTACAGTTCCCCCAGAACCACGATGAAAATAATAACAAACACTCCCAAGTCCTTTATAGGTTATAGAGAACCTGGGTATAGATGTGCGCACACACACAGCATCCCATTATATCCTCTCTAAACTCAGTGAGCAGGTCTTATCACCATTTCATAGAAGAGGAAACAGGCCAGCACAGAACACCTTACTGAACATCCAAGGTCCATCAGCTACTTCTGTCTCCTTGATGCACAATTAGATATGCATCGTAGAAAACATGAAAACCTAGGATTCAGACACTGGCTTCCTTTTCTATTTGAAAGTTAAATTTTTTAAAAGAGGACACATTATAAGTGAGCAGCTTGAAGAATTCTCGAGATGAAAGCATAAATGGATACATGAGAAATAGAGGAGAAGCCTCCTACAAGCTCCTCTGGTGTGTCCAGATCCCAATCTCCATTTAAGGCCTGGTATCCAACTTCCACACTGGTTCCACTGCACCCNTTAATCCAGGGTGCACCCACTTTAAAAAACAAATCTTTTGGCCATGCTGCATGGCATGTGGGATCTTAGTTCCCCAATCACGGACTGAACCCATGCTCCCTGCATTGGAAGCACAGAGTTTTAACCACTGGACTGCTAGGGAAGTCCCTAGAAAAATATTACTTATATATATTTTCCTTTCCTTTATTAAAAAATTTTTTTATTGGAGTATAGTTGCTTTATAGTGTTGTGTTAATTTCTGCTGCAAAGTGAAGCAGTTACATGTATAAATATATCACCTCTTTTGAAAAAAATCCTACTTTTAAATTGCTCTTCCTAACCAAATTTCTCAGGTGATAGCTTTTAATTGCTCAAATTATTATATTATTATCTGCCCCTTTGAACCTGTTTATGGGGGCTTACTATCCCAGGTATAAATCTCACTGATGACCAGTTAATTGTGTGTTTCTCATAAAGGATCTTTATGATGTTTTACTCTGTCCTGTCTTTGAAGTGGGGATTCTATTCTAGTGAATTTTCTTGCCAAAACTAGTACCTAGAATATTCCAGGTAATTTTGGATATTAAGTAAATTTACACAATTGTCAGTAACTTTCTTTACCTTCTTTCTTTCCAACTAGGACCTGGAACTTCAGAGCCAGTTCCAACTTTAGAACAGGAGTTGACAAGAAGGGGTCCAAGAGCATCAGCTGGTCTTTTACTTATCATTAAGTGGACTAGCCGTGAATCTCCGGTTTTACAGGAGACCATTTCTCATCCTCAAAAAGCTACCTCTACCTGTGCTAGAGGAAAAACGGATAATTGCACAGTTTGCTTTAGACATGTCCCAAGCACTTGCTCAGGAAGTGATCTTAATCATTCCCACTTCCCCTCTGTACCACCGCTCTGGTTTTGTCTATACTATGCGGTGGCTGGATGCAGGAGAGACAAGCTCTGCCCTTCACATGTGTCCATGTCAATTTCATCCTCATCAGTGACTGAGATGTAGAAAACTGAATAGTGAAAGTAATGTGATTTCAGAAATTTTCATTAACAAGTGTGTATGAGAATTCTCCTTATTTGGCCCAGTAAAGTGAAGTCACTCAGTCGTGTCCAACTCTTTGCGACCCCATGGACTGTAACCTATCAGGCTTCTCTGTCCATGGAATTTTCCAGGCAAGAATGCTGGAGTGGGTTGCCATTTCCTTCTCCAGGGATCTTTCCCACCCAGGGATTGAACCTGGCTCTCCTGCATTGTAGGCAGATACTTTTACCGTCTGAACCACCAGGGAAGTCATTTGGCCCAGTAAGGGGCACCCGATAAATGTGTTTTTCCAATTGCTTCTAAATGTAATGGGTACAGTCTTGGCACTGCCGATACTTAGCTGCAGGGTCTGGGGCTTGCCCAGCTTGCATCTATTGAGAGTTTATGCTATGCCAGGTCTATGGAAAGCACTTTATAGGCATCGAATCCAGCAAAGCATGTTGGGCTTCCCTGATAGCTCAGCTGGTAAAGAATCCACCTGCAATGCAGGAGATACTGGTTTGACCCCTGAGTTGGGAAGATCTGCTGGAGAAGGGTAGGTTACCCACTCCAGTATTCTTGGGCTTCCCTTGTGGCTTAGCTGGTAAAGAATTCGCCTGCAATGTGCAAGACTGGGTTCGATTCCTGGGTTGGGAAGGTCCCCTGGAGTAGGGAAAGGCTACCCACTTCAGTATTCTGGCCTGGAGATTCCATGGACTGGTCGTAAAGAGTTGGATGTGACTGAGCGACTTTCTTTTCTTATTTTTACAGGCATTACTTCCTTTTGTCCTCAGAACATTCTATGAGGTACACAATAGCTCTCATCTCATTTTAACAAGAAGAAACTGAAGGTTACAGAAATTAAATAATTGTTCAAGATCAAATGTAGTAGGTGCCAGCACTAAGATTTGGATTCAGTTGGAGAAATCACTTGGTTCTCTGCATCTCCATTTCCTCACCAGTAAGAACGATTGTGTAGAACTTGGTAATTCATTCAGTCAATACTTACTAATGGCCTCTTAAGTGTCAAAGGCAATGCTGACTGCTAGAAGTAGAAAACTCACCAAAACACTTCACCCTTTCAGAATCCACAGTCAGTTAAGACTTTTGAGTTATTTTCCAGTTCAAAACTCTGTGTGAATTCTACTCAATCAAAAATCCTGTGCTATTTGGAGCAAACTAAGCATTTACCAATAGATGATGGAGAAACAAAATGTCTTATAGATATACAATGGAATGTTATTCAGTCTTAAGGGGGAAGAAAATTCTGACATGTGCTATGAGAAGGATGAACCCTGAAGACACTGTGCTCAATAAAAAAAGCAGTCACAAAGGACAAGTACTGTATGATTCCACTCATGTGAAGTACAGAGGAGTCAAATTTATAGGAGCAGAGAGTAGAATGGTGGTTATCAGCAGCTGAAGGAAGGGGAGGAGCGGGGGTTACTGTTTAACAGTGACAAAGTTTCAGTTCCACAAGATGAAAAGAATTCTAGACAGTGGTTGCCCAACACTGTGAATGTACTTAATGTCACTATAATGTACCTTTAAAAATGGTTCAGTTCAGTCGCTCAGTCGTGTCCGACTCTTTGCGACCCCATGAATCACAGCACGCCAGGCCTCCCTGTTCATTACCATCTCTNGCTTCCCTGGTGGCTCAGATGGTAAAGAATCCACCTGCAATGCAGGAGACCTGGGTTTGATCCCTGGGTTCGGAAGATCCCCTGGAGAAGAGAAATGGAGGAAGGCCCCTTCTATGCCTTGATTTGCTTAATGATCATCTGTGCCATCTTCGTTGGAAAGGCAGAGTCCCAGAGCTCTCAGAAGGAGTTGCACAGAAGCCTGTGTGTGTGTGATCCTGGCAAAAGCAGATTTATAAAGATGGGAACACATAGGTATTTAGTATTTGATTTGACGATGTGAGAATAAATAAAGATGAAAAGGAATGGGAAATACATAGCTCACTGAAAATTATAAAGCTTCTGTTTGAAACTTTTATGGGTCAGAGCGGGATTTAAAAAAGAGAAAAAAAGAAAGTGCCACACCTCTTTAGCTGGACCTTAGTAACCAAGCAGGCTTCCTTCTCTGATGACTCTGCACACATAAGACAAAACAGAAAGAATCTCACAGGCCTCTAATTTGTTTTCATTTGAAAACTCAAAGTCAGCTTTACTTTTTGAAAGGGATGGGAGATAATGACTCAAAATACGGCAGACTAGTTTTACAAACAGCCATTTGCCCAAAATGAATAATAATTTTGGATGATGAATTGTAAACAGCACTGATTTCATTTATTTTGCAACCAGTAATGCTGTTGAGGAGAGACAGGGTTGGCAAATTGTGTGAATTATCTGCAGTGTTTTTGGCCCTTATTTGGAAAGTTAGAGGAAATCCTGGCTGTGAGAAAAATAAAATGACATTTCGATGCTTGGAAAGAGCTGCATCCAGGTGGGAAGGTTTTTTTTTTTTTTTTTTTCCAGGGATCTGATTTGGTGTTTATGGGGTTTCAGATGTGCCTAGGCCTGACCAACAGATGAAGTGGAATCTGCTTAGTTCTTAGAAATAAGCAGGCTTCTAATGAACCTCGGAGCCCACTATGCCATAGGCCAGCTTCCACGGCAAGGATCACCTTTAGCACAAGATTCTGTCCATCACCAGAGCTCTCCCTGGGGGGGCACTGAGCACCCTCCCGGGGAGAGTTGCCAGGGCAAATGCTGTTGTTGCTTTTCAGTTGCTCAGTCATGCTCGACTCTTTGCATCCCCATGGACTGTAGCCCGCCAGGCTCCTCTGACCATGGGATTTCCCAGGCAAGAATACTGGAGTGTCATTTCCTTCTGCAGGGGATCTTCCCGACCCAAGGATCGAACCCACGTCTCCTGCTTGGCAGGCAGATTCACTACCGCTGAGCCATCTGTGATGCTCCAACAGTAAAGTGTTATTACCTAAATGACAAAAATGTCGTATGTCTCATTGTACTGTATAGCAAGTACTATTAAATGAATTTATATTACAAATTTTACAACTACTCCTCTGTGGCTTTTCCAAGATGCCGCACACTATGAACTGGTGAACACTCCATGGAGTTTGGGGACCAATTTAAAATGCAGTGCTACCAGGCAGTTTCCAAAAAACAGTTTCAAAAACTTTTTTTTTTAAGCTGTAATTTATCACCATCCTTTATATATTATATAGCTTATCATCTTTTTGCGGGGGGGGATGAAGATTTCAGAAAGCAAAACAAAATAAAAACAGGACACCTATTATGAAGTTCTAAGAGTTATATGTTCTTTTTCCTAGGCATATCATCATAAAGAGAATTTTTAGTCAGCAGGTGCTTGGGAGACGTGTTAAGTTAATGATCATGTTTCACTATCAAAGCAGTGGAGAGGGCTAATTAGCACTGAAAGGTTGGCTCTGGTGGCGTCTGAGAGGTTTGGTGCATACAAGGTGACAGCTGAACATTACCAAAGCTGCCGTGAGACTCCACTGTACGCCCCCCGCCGCCACCAACTACAGTTCCCCCAGAACCACGATGAAAATAATAACAAACACTCCCAAGTCCTTTATAGGTTATAGAGAACCTGGGTATAGATGTGCGCACACACACAGCATCCCATTATATCCTCTCTAAACTCAGTGAGCAGGTCTTATCACCATTTCATAGAAGAGGAAACAGGCCAGCACAGAACACCTTACTGAACATCCAAGGTCCATCAGCTACTTCTGTCTCCTTGATGCACAATTAGATATGCATCGTAGAAAACATGAAAACCTAGGATTCAGACACTGGCTTCCTTTTCTATTTGAAAGTTAAATTTTTTAAAAGAGGACACATTATAAGTGAGCAGCTTGAAGAATTCTCGAGATGAAAGCATAAATGGATACATGAGAAATAGAGGAGAAGCCTCCTACAAGCTCCTCTGGTGTGTCCAGATCCCAATCTCCATTTAAGGCCTGGTATCCAACTTCCACACTGGTTCCACTGCACCCAGGTCACGTAACACACGTACAAGTGGTGTGGGGGGATCTGATGGAATCTCCATACAGTGTGAGGAAAGGTGTCGCAGAGAAAGCTGGGGGTCAGGAGGCCTGACTTCCTGCCTTGGCCCTGGCCCAGAAGAGCTGTGTGTCCACAGGTACGTCGTCTCAACCGTGTAGGTCTTTGCTTTCTCACCTGACAAGTGAGAGGCTTAGGGTAGATCGAGAGGCTCAGGATCATTGTCAATGGTTTGTGGAGTCTTGGAGAGTTGGCAAGCACATGAGATCCAGCTACAGACTCTTCTTTCAGAAAAATGCACACACACACACACACACACACACACACACATCTCATTAACAATTTCAGGGAATTCATGGATCCTCGGAAGAGCAGCTGGCCTTTGGCTAGTTAAATTTTAGGGTCTGTTTGTGCTCTAGAATGCTGTAACACATCCTCTTTCTACAAACAGTAATTTAATATATGCATATAGTCTCATCTGTGTGTGAGAACTAAAGTATTACTATACTAACAAGTTTACTTTCATCCTGGAAAAATGCATCCTCTTGGAGTCAAAAGTTTTACTGAGGGAATGCCTGAGATTTGACTTAGGAAGAAGCATTATTTTAGATGTGGGGAATAATGGGTCTAGAGCATTGCCATTTAGTAACGACAAATAGCGGACTTTGCAAGTGGCCCTAGTGGTAAAGAACCTGCTTGCTAATGCAAGAGACATAAGCAACTGAGGTGCGGGTTCAATCCCTGGGTTGGGAAGATCCCCTGGAGGAGGAAAGGCGAGCCATTCCAGTGTTCTTGCCTGGAGAACCCCACAGACAGGGGAGCCTGGAGGGCTACAGTCCAGGGGGTCGAAAAGAGTTGGACACGACTGAAGGAATTTAGCAGCTGGTGGTTCAGATGGGAAAGAATCCACCTGCAATGCAGGGGACCCAGGTTCAATCCCTGGGTTGGGAAGATCCTCCGGAGAAGGGAATGGCTACCCACTTCAGTATTCTTGCTTGGAAAGTTCCCTGACAGGAGCCTGGTGGGCTACACCAGTGTTACAAAGATTTGGACATGACTGAGCAACATAACACACACAATGACAAATACCAATGTGTTTAAAAATGAATTTATTATAGGTGTGAAGTTCATTTATTTCCATTTACCCATTGACTAAGAGTGGTGTGTTATTAGGGATAGTCACTAATGATAAGAATAGTAGTCTGATACTTCTAATCTGAGAGATAATATCTTAAAATGGGTGAATTTAATCCAATTAGTTTTCAGATGAAAATTATTTAATTACTAATGACTTCTAGCTTGTCAAGTTCTGTTGGGTGTTCTCATAGTGTAACCCCAATTTAGCTAATCAGGACCCTCCTTTTAAAAATGTCACTTTGCAGTGATTTCAGAAACAGAAATAATTAAACACTTGAGTTACCTAGGAATAACCTGAATAAGAAATGAATAAAAACTCTATGAAGAAAATTAGAGACTCGTTAAGACTTGAATGAATGGAGATAAATTTCATATTCCTGAATGGAAAGACTGTATATTGTGAAGATGTCAATTCTTCCCAAATTATTCTACAGAATGAACGTAATTCAAATCAACATTCCAGAGGAATTAATTTATGAATCTAATGAAATGTGTTTTTTATTTTTATAGTTATTCTGGAAAAACAAACTAGGAGGGAGAGCTAAGGCAGCTAAAGATAAGCAATGTGAGATATTAAAATCTAGTATAAAGCCAGAGTAATTGAGAATTGTGCTATTGATGTAGGAATGATAGATCAATGCAAGGGAAATGATAGTCCAAAAGCTACATGTTGAAATATGGGGAAAGAAAGTTTATTAAATAAATAGGTAAGAGTTAACAGAAAAATTTGAAGCTAGGTCTGAACCTCACAATTACACCAAAATACATTTTCTGGGAAGCATATAATTAACTGTAAAAACTGAACTCCAAAAAAATGTCTTAAAAGTCAATATTGAATGATTTTGGCATTAAGTCTAGGTATAAAAATAACTAGAAGTTACAAAAGAAGAGGTTAATAGTTTTCCTTACATAAGAAATTTAAAACTGCACATAAAAAAAAGACCTTAAAAATTAAGAGACAAAAACTGGGATAAAATATTTGCAAAAAATGTAAACTGCAGTATGTAAGTTTTTTAAAAAGAAATATCTCATTCTAAAAATAAGGGACAGACATGAATAGAAGAGAGTTTATGAAGGAAAACTACAATTTAGTCAATAATACTTAATAAAGATGTTTAATCTCTGATGCTGGGAAAGACTGAGGGCAAGAGGAAAAGGAAGCGGCAGAGGATAAGATGGTTAGATAGCATCACTGACTTGATGGACAAGAGTTTGAGCAAACTCCCGGATATAAAGACAGGGAAGCCTAGTGTGCTGCAGCTCATGCGGTGCAAAGAGTTGGACATGACTTAGTGACTGAACAACAACAATGATCATACAAATGCAAATTTGAAATATTGAAATATATTTTTACTATTATAGTGCCAGAATATTTTTTAAATTCATAATTTGTAAAACAGGAAAGAGTATGAAGAGAGAGCTCACTCAAATGGCTGGTAAAAATTGATAATATCTTTCTGAAAACCGATTATGCAACACATGAGAAGATCCTAAAAAATTGTTAATAACTTCCAACCCACCAAATCTTCTAGGAATCTATACTATAAATATAATCACAAATCCACTGAAGGTTTATTTACAAGAAGGTCCATAAACAAGAAAAGGTAAACAAATAAAATGTTCAACAGTTGGAAAGAGATTAAATTTTAAATAATTTATGGCATAGTCATTCCAGGGGAAATTATGCAGGCATTAAAAATCACGTTTTATAAATAATATTTAATATCAAAGAATTAATTTCCAATAAAATAAGTGGAAAAAGTAAGATATAAAACCAAATGCTGCCTGACGTAAGGCTGAATATATCAAAGCCTTATATTAGTCTTACAAGCATAGCAATGACTAGCATGAATTGCTTCAAGTGATGCTGGAGAAACCATCTTGGCTGGTACAATTATGCATGATTTGTAAAACATATCATGTGTATTTAAAAAATTCTAAAATAAACATCTTTTTTAGTATTAAAATATGATGTAAAAATAATTTACTAAAATTTGCCACAATAATTTAGAGAGACAATATATGCTTAATGGCAACTAAAATGTTTTTCATCAGCTGCCTTCCAAACCTGTTTCCACCACTTATTTGCTCCATGACCCTAAATAAGTTCCTTATCTCTTTTTAAGCTTTGGTTTCTTTAGCTTACAAATAGCTACCAACGAGATCTGCCATAGGGAAAGCTGCCTTGCAAACTATAAACCATTGTACATATAGAGGCTATTATTAGTTGTGTGTGTGTGTGTGTGTGTGTGTGTGTGTGTGTGTGTGTGTGTGTATGTGACTGAATTTAGAACTCCAACCTAAATGGACCTTGCAGATTAAAGCAAAAATGTGCTAGCCTATATCTGAGAAACTTCGGTCATGAAAAATCTCAAAGTGAAATGTACATACTTGTTGCTTCATAAACAGGAGTGATCTTTTGCTCCGTGTACAAGCTGATTTGTATCTGCTGGCTTTGCAGCCAGGAAAGAAATGACTGATCACTTCAAGGGTTATGGGTGGAGAAGATAAGAGAAAGATCCAACCTAGGAAGGGCTGAGCTCAGACTCCACAGGATACATCACCCTAAAACACCGCTCGCCTTCATGACTGAAGTGACTTGGGTGGAACCCACCTAGTGGTTAGTGTGGAGACCAGCAGGTGGAATGCAGTTCTTGGCCCACATTTAGTTCTCCTTTCAAAGTGAGAAAGTTAGTGTCCAATAAACTGAGAAATAAATACAGAAGGCTGATTTGATGATTAGCCTGATGAAGGTGAAATGGATTCCGGGCATAAAGGATGCATTTCAAGTTTGACACTTTTTCTTACCAAATTAAACATATGACGGTGAATTCTAGCTTAGCAGGTTCCAATGTCTGTGGTGAGGTTAGACTGCTCTGATTTACAACTTGGGCTAGGGGGCAGTCAGGATTAAAGGGCGGTGGGGGGCAAGGTACCTTTTCCACTCATGTCCGGCAATTCCTTTCCCTCACGTTCTCCTCCGTCCACGGGTGTGTGCCTGAGGATTGCTACAATGTACAGTACGTGGAAAGGGAGAAGGCATCCATCTGTCACAGAAGCTCTGCAGCTTTTCTGGCTTTTCAGCTTTTCAAGCTGTTCCTAACAGGACACTGAACTCCACTCATCCATCACTCATTCATCCATCTATCCATTCATTCATTTATTCATTCCATCCATTCATTCTTCAAATAGCTGTGTGTGCCTGCAGCCCCTCCTGCAAGCTGGTGGCCTCAATAGTTTCAATGAACGTACATCAGGGTACAAGGGAAGGGTGTATATCACCGGCCTGTGGCCAACCGCTGCAGGCACCACACCACTTCTGAGCCCTGTTATTTGATTATCACCATCTTTATTGGCCACAGAGGGGAAGGGATATTATAGCTTTGTGGCTTTTGAGAGTAAGGTCCTTAGTGAACTGCCAAGCCTCAGCAGCAGCTCCCAGATCACACTGTGGGGGATTTTTATGACCACATCTCAGTTCTCACCAGAAAAGGCAGAAAGGAGGAAGCAGATGACACATCACAGAATACGCAGCAACAGAGAAGCCCAACAGAGTCAAATCCTAACCACCCCCCTCTTACCTTTGTGTCCTGTCCCTCCCACTTTCCCTGTCAACCCTCCTGAAACCACACTCCAGAAGAATTTAAATTGGCTCAAGCTCAAAGAGAAGGAAACATAAAACTGACTATTCATTATATTCTGTGCCATGCTTTTCTTTTTTTAAATATGGATCGCTGAGCCCACCCTGGTGGGAGCAACTCCTAGACAGAGGGGGCGTCCATCTGGGTGCAAGTGCTTGCGTGGGGGATGAGCCAGAGGCAATGGCACAGCGTGCGTGTGTGCATGCATGTGTGTGCATGCATGTGTGCATGTCTGTGCGTGCGTGTGTGTGTGAGAGAGAGAGAGAGAAAGAGAGAGAGAGAGAGAGACGGAGAGAAATAGAATGTCAGTGTGTGATTTCCCCCCTCTTTCTAACTGCGGAGCCTGAGAGGCACTCCCTTCTCAGAGCAATTACTACAAATGATTTATGTGGCCAGTCAAGAGGGCCTGCCAGGGTTCTTATTTCATCTCCAGAAAAAGGAACTCTGCTGGAATGTTATCAGGGAGCTTGGGATTAAACTGACAGCTACCTTTTGTTTTCCCCGTGAAAGAGCTTCTCCTTTAGACTGTCGCGTTTGGTTTCTACACAGACAGCCGGAGCTCAATGGAGGCGAAGACCAGCTAGGAAAGGGCCTCGAGGGAAGGGAAACGTTTTTCAACAGGAGAGGCTTCTTTGCCCTCCCTTCTGTGTTTATCTTGAGAAGATGTGTTTGTCGCTACTGATTTCAGGAGGCATTGGCTCGTGTGGCTTGGAATATTCTTCCTTTTTTTTCGCTGTATAGAAATATACACAGCACCAAGCCGCTCACCGGTTCCAGTGCTCATTTAGCTGGAGCGAGGAAAATAAAGGTCCTTTCCAACTGAGGTTATTAAACGTCACCCCGGTCGCTGTCCTCCGCTGGGGCAGAGCATGGTGACAGGGCCTGGGGTGTGACAGGTGATAGATCTGCGGTGTAAAGCAAGACAGAACGCAAAGCTCTCAACGCACAAGCGGGCAGGAAAAATTCTCTGAACGTAAAACGACAGAAGCCGTGTATGTTCTCCCCCTCTGGCTCCCGAACCAACAGACCACTGCAGTTTTCATAAATCCTCAGTTGTGGCTTGGCTGGCCACAGCCCACCCCTCACATTAACTTCCCCACCTCCTCGACCCAACCTGGATTATGAGGGCTTCCCACCGCTTTGCTGGGTGAAGGGAGCAAAGGTGCAGTCGGTCATGGGGATGGATGAAGAAACACACACAGAATGATGGTCCAATGACTGCATAATAAAGCTTTGTAGATAAATGATAGTAAATACAAATTAAGGAACCTCACAAGAGACCAACGGAAGAGTGTGGTAAAAAGATGGTGATGGGCGGGGGGAGAGCTGTAAAAGGAAGGGATATAAAGGAAGATTAAGGATTATAATAAAAGACATGGGCTGTAAAATCATCTTTATAGTCTTGTGTTCTCTGTATCTTCTATGCAGACAATCTGTGCTAAAAATATACTTTTTTTTTGACTTGTGACCCCCAAATCTCATTCTTACTAAATGCTCTGCCAACAAGTGCTATGTAAGGATCAAAGCAAACAATTTTTATCAAGTAGCATACATCCGTACAGGTCTTGGCAGCATATGCTAACAGTGTGGTGTGTTTAGAGATCAGATTGATATTAGGGCTCACAGGGAAGGAACTAACATTTTTGAAGGGCAGAGTATGTGTCTGGTATGGTGCTCTGTGCGTTCTAAATATTTTCTTTATTTATCCCTGGAACTCTGTGAGGTAGATATTTTCATTCTCACGTCACAAATAGTTATTGATGCCAAGGGAGGTGAAATAACTTGCTGAAGAAGGTACACCTAGTGTGGCAGACACTGTTGGCTGTTCTGATAATATTCTTTTTAATTTCTTCATTAAAATCCTGATTGCGTTTGAGGGGGGACTTCCCAGCTTCCTTGCAGTTGGGCGTGGTTATGTAATGTACTGCTGGCCAATGAGATGCACAGAAAGCATGCTGGGAATTTGTGTTTGGTCCCGCCCCTCTCCTTGTCTCTCTTTTTTTCCTCAGCCTGATGGGGGAGCCTCGTGGGCTGCCGTCTATGGGGTCGCACAGAGTCGGATAGGACTGAAGCGACTTAGCAGCAGCAGCAGAGTGCAGGTGTCCGGCTGGTGGTGAAGATACCATCCTGTGATGTGAAATACCAAGTATGAGGATGAAAGCCACAGACCGGGGTAGAAAGAGCAACATGCGTGCTTAGTCCTCTTGTGTCCGACCCAGCAGGCTCTTCGGTCCATGGGAATTTTTCAGGCAAGAATACTGTAGCAGGTTGCCATTTCCTCCTCCAGAGGATCTTCCCAACCCAGGGATGGAACTTCTGTCTCCTGCATTGCAGGCGGATTCTTTACCCACTGAGCCATCAGGGAAGCACAAAAAGAGTGAAGGAGGTGGGAAATATCTGACATCCTGAATCAGGATGGCATTTCATCTCACCTAGCTTATTACATAAGGAAAATGCAACATCTAGTGCTTCTTGAATACAGACAAATGTGATCCACACCAACACCCTTCTAAGGGGCAGAGCTAGAGTTGGAAGCCAAATAGAGCCTCCCTAAGGACACCGGGTGTACAAGGACTCTAATACTATGACACACTGTTCCCAGAGTGCTTACTCCCAGGTGGCGCTAGTGGTAAACAGTCTGCCTGCCAATGCAGGAGATATGAGACACGGGTTCGATCCCTGGTTTGGGAAGATCCACTGGGGAGGGCGGCAACCCACTCCAGTATTCTGGCCTGGAGAATCTCATGGACAGAGGAGCCTGGCAGGCTACAGCCCATGGGGTAGCAAAGAGTCAGACATGACTGAAGCAGCTTAGCACATTTGCACAGTTTAGAAAAGCCTGGACAAGGGGGTGGCTGAATTCCATCAGTTCATAAGGGGACTTATAGCTTAGGGACTTCTGGTTCTTTAGGCCACTAGGCTCTGGAGTCTGCTCTAATCTTCTGTGGGAAATTGCATTTCTACTCTGGAAAGTTCTAGATCTCTGTGCATTTCTGAGGAGTATTCTGATGCACACTCACATCACTACCGTAGCCTGAAGTGGAAATAGTCCAGGATGTGGGACTTGCTAAGTAACTCAGACAGTTTTATTTTGATGCATAGAGAAACAGCATATCCCTTAGAAACAAAGGGTTACTCATGAATTTCCCTTAAGCATGGCAGACTGAATACATGTTTATCTCCACTCCTTTTCTACCTTGCCTCCTTAACACTCCACAAAAATGACAAAAGAGATTGTTTTAAAAGAACAGGACTCTATATAGAGCAGATAGGAAAGGAGCCAAAAGCAGATATGAGATGTTGACATGATTTTGGATACTGGAAAGTTGATGAATGAGTGGTAACCAATTTAGCAGAGCAGAAAAAAGCTGAAATCTAAACTTTCACTGGGGGAAAGCTAAGGAGAAGAAAACTAGTATATGTTAAGAACCTTAAAAAGCTCAGGAATTGGAGGAACCAGATACTTCTGATGATGGGGTGCACATGAGGCTAAACACAGGAGGGATGGTCAAAAATCTGTATAAAGAAGCGTTAGGTTCTAAGACCCTTTTCCCACTGCACATGGCCACACAACTACTTCTCCAGCCTGAAAGGGTTGGTTTCCTCTCTGAAGGAGCAGAAGCAGATGGATCTAGCATGTGGACACGAAGTTGAAAGTGGGGTTGCTGTACTGGAAACAAGGGAAATGAGTGGACATCTCCAAGTCACTGGTGAGACAACCTTACCCAACTCCAAACCTTTCTCCCACTTGCCTTCAAGAACCCTGGCAGCATCATTGAAAAGTCTATAAATAACAAATGCTGGGGAAGGTGGGGGAGAAGAGGGAAGCTTCCTACACTGCTAGTGAGAATGTAAAGTGGTACAGCCACAATGGAGAACAGTATGGTGGTCCCTCAGAAAACTAAAAGCATCCCTACATTTGTAGCAGCACTATTCACAATAGGCAAAGCACGGAAACCACTTAAATGTGCACCAACAGATGCGTGGGTAAAGAAGATGCATAAAATGAAATACTCGTGCCCATGCTCAACAGCGTTCGACTCTTTGTGATGCCATGGACAGCAGCCTGCCAGGTTCCTCTGTCCATGAGATTTCCCAGGCAAGGATACTGGAGTGGGGTGCCATTTCCTTCTCCAAAATGGAATGCTATTCAGTCATAAAAAGAACAAAATATAGTCGTTTGCAGCAACATGGATGCAACTAGAAATTATCACACTAAGTCAGAAAGAGAAAGTCAAATACCATATGATATCACTTACATGTGGAATATAAAATATGGCACAAATTAACCTATCTACATGGCTCACAAAGAACAGACTGGTGGTTGCCAAGGGGGAGGGAGCGGAGGGATGGACTGTGAGTTTGGGCTTGGTAGATACAAACTATTACATTTAGAATGGATAAACGACAAGGTCCTAATGTCTAGCACAGGGAACTATATTCAGTATCTTCTGATAAACCATAATGGAAATGAAGATAAAAAAGAATGTATATTTGTTTATAACTGAGTCACTTTGCTGTACAGCAGAGATTGGCACAACATTTTAAATCAACTACATGTCAATTAAAAAAATAAATATGATTAAAGAAAAGAACCGTGGCAGCCAGTCTTAACATCTTCTAGACAGAAGGTCAGCAGACTCCTCTAGGGAAATTAACCAGACCAAGAGAAATGACTAGATCCTGGATGCCCCATGGCTGGGTTCCAGGCCCATCACCACCATTGAAAGTTTTCACATATAAACATTAGACTCCCAGTTAGACTGTTAACACTTTCTTCCTAACAATGACTATACAGACAAGAATACCCACACATTCGAGGAAAGCCCCTAACACAAAATCCAGAGTCCAAATAAACAACTGAAAAAGAGAAAACAGAGGCAAAAAGGAGAACACTTAAAAATTGTTCATATATTCTTGGAAAAAAAGTGCACCGAACCTATGAATTAAGAACAGAATAGTGTAAGAATAAACATTTAGAAAATTAAAACAGAATTTTATAAATTAAAAATATAGTAGCAGAGATAATATCAAAGTAAAGAGTGGAGAGGTAAAGTTAAGGAATCTTTTGAAAAGTAAAATTCAAAGAGATGGAAAACAGGAGAAAAAAGTTAAGAAAATAGGGGATCCATCTAGAGGGGACGACATCTAAATAATAAGTCCAGAAGAAAAGAAGAAAATAGAGTGGAGGAAATTATCAATGAAATCATACAAGAAAATTCCCCAGAACTGAAGGACATAAGTTCCATATTAAAAGAGCCTAGAAAATTCCCTGAACAAGGAATACAAAGATAGCCATAGTAGGGCGTATCATTATGAAATTTAAGAAAGTCAAGAATTTAAAAAAATGTTATACGTGTCCATAACCATTCTAATGGTTAGGACACTAAGATCGGGAAATTAGAATGGTTACGGACATTTTGACAGTGATCTTCGAAGCTAGAAAAAAAACTGCATTCAGTGCTTCAGAATTCTTTCTGAGAGTTATTGATGGTCTAGGATATGAGAGAAGAATAAAGCTGTCTTCATACATACAAGACCTCAAAAATGTTATCTCTCATGTAAATTCATGAATTCTTAGGCAGTAATTACAGGATTGTTGTTTTTCAGTCACTAAGTGGTGTCTGACTTTTTGCAGCCCCATGGACTGCAGCACGCCAGGCCTCCCTGTTCCTCACTATCTCCCGGAGTTTGCCCAAGTTTATGTCCATGTCGAGCTGACTCACTAGAAGAGACCCTGATGCTGGAAAGACTGAAGGCAAAAGGAGAAGAGGGTGGCTGAGAATGAGATGGTTGGATGGCATTCCCAGCTCAGTGGACAATCAGGGGCCACACTCCAGTAAAATGAGGACAAATCAAGTGAGAGAAGACTTGGGATCCTTGAACCAAGGATCCAACATGGGAGTGAGGTGAAACGAGGTGAAGGCGAGAGAAGCCAGCTCTGCAGCAGTCTCAGCACCAACTCAGGTTGGGGCAGAAGGGTGCAGAACTCTGGGAGGAGTGACTCCACGAAGTGGACCGAGTCCTTGGTGTCTGTAAGTGCATCAAAAGGAGGTCTACACTGGTGATGAAGATTCTGTGAATGACTGAACGGACAGGAACATAAAACATTGAGCAAGCAAATAAAGCAGCAGAGCCAATAACTGCAGGAAGAGCAAGAGTGCATGAGATAAAAATGTGATCAGAGTCCACCATTTGGCCCAGTCGTGAACATTTATTGAGCCATAATACACACACACACAATACTGATTTTACCAAAAGTTGTGACAGAAGGGTAACTGGGAAGAGGGAGAAAAACCAAGCATGTTTAAGAAGTGAAAGGAGAAAGTGCGCTAAATTCCTGTTCTCACTGAAATGTGTCAACGGGTAAATATCTAAAACGCGATAGTCAAGAGATAACTGTAGAGGGCCTCCCCTGGTGGTCCAGGGGTTGACCCCACCTTCCAATGCAGGGGATGCTGGTTTGATCCCTGGTCAGGAACTAAGATCCCACATGCCTTGGGGCAACTGAGCTCATGCCCGAAACTACAGAAACAAAGACTGAGCGCAGCGAAAAAAATTTAAAAAAAGGGGGGGGGGGGGAGAGATAACTGTAGAAATGCGTTATTTAGAAGCAGAGATTCAAACCAGCAGAAACAGCCAGAGTATGTTAAAACTTTGGGGAACAGCCATAGGAAGGGAAGAAGGGTAGGGCCTAGGGGCTATCTGCCAGCATATCAGTGGTAGAGAGCTATGTGGCCCCTCAAATTATGAACCCAAATACCATGACAAAGGTACTAATGAAAAACAAAGAACTGACTAGTTATTCCTGAGCACTTACACAGACTGAAGATGACTGCTGCTGCTGCGGCTGCTAAGTCACTTCAGTCGTGTCCGACTCTGTGCCACCTCACAGACGGCAGCCCACCAGGCTCCTCTGTCCCTGGGATTCTCCAGGCAAGAAACTGGAGTGGGTTGCCATTTCCTTCTCCAATGCATGAAAGTGAAAAGTGAAAGTGAAGTCTCTCAGTCGTGTCCGACTCTTAGCGACCCCATGGACTGCAGCCTACCAGATTCCTCCGTCCGGGATTTTCCAGGCAAGAGTACTGGAGTGGGGTGCCATTGCCTTCTCGGGGTCCTAATCTGTGGCTATTGTGTAGATGTGACCTCGTTGCAATGAACTGTGCTTCAGATAATTTTTGTTATAGCTCTGAAAGCTGAAAGGTATGTGGGGTAGCCCCCTTAGTGAAAGTGAAAGTTGCTCAGTCGTGTTTGACTCTTTGTGACCCCATGGACTATACAATCCATGGAATTCTCTAGGCCAGAATACTGGAGAGGGTAACCTTTCCCTTCTCCAGGGGATCTTCTCAACCCAGGGATCAAACCCAGGTTTCCCACATTGCAGGTGGGCCCTTTACCAACTGAGCTATCAGGGAAGCAGTCCCCTTAGATTTGGCAGATTTATATACTGTGCTTGCTGAAAGAGAACTCTTTTAAGGACTCAATCATTTCTTTAAAACAGGTAAATACAGCCTGTAGAGTAGTAATCAGTTCAGTTCAGTTCAGTTCAGTCGCTCAGTCGTGTCCGACTCTCTGCGACCCCATGCATCGCAGCATGCCAGGCCTCCCTGTTCATCACCATCTCTCGGAGTTCACTCAGACTCGCGTCCATCGAGTCTGTGATGCCATCCAGCCATCTCATCCTCGGTCGTCCCCTTCTCCTCCTGCCCCCAATCCCTCCCAGAATCAGAGTCTTTTCCAGTGAGTCAACTCTTCGCATGAGGTGGCCAAAGTACTGGAGTTTCAGCTTCAGCATCATTCCTTCCAAAGAAATCCCAGGGCTGATCTCCTTCAGAATGGACTGGTTGGATCTCCTTGCAGTCCAAGGGACTCTCAAGAGTCTTCTCCAACACCACAGTTCAAAAGCATCAATTCTTCGGTGCTCAGCCTTCTTCACAGTCCAACTCTCACATCCATACATGACCACAGGAAAAACCATAGCCTNAGAATGGACTGGTTGGATCTCCTTGCAGTCCAAGGGACTCTCAAGAGTCTTCTCCGACACCACGGTTCAGAAGCATCCATTCGTCGGCGCTCAGCCTTCTTCACAGTCCATTAATGCCACATTCTTCATGCTGCACGTTACACATCATGACACATTTTATAGCTGAAAGTTTACACTTCTTAATCGCCCTCATCTATTCTGTTCATCCCCCTCCTATGGAAACCACCAACTTGTTCTCTGTATCTATGAGTCATTTTTGTTTTCTTATATTTGTGAATTTTTTTAGGTTTTATAAATAAGTAAAATTACATAGTATTTGTCCTCCCCTGACTTATTCTACTAAGTGTAATACCCTCTAGGTCCATTCAGGTTGTCATGAAATGAAAGGTTCATCTTTTTTGTGACTGAGTACTATTCCATTACATATATTTGCATATATATGTCACATTTTTAATCCATTATATTTTAGCCATATCTAATATATCCAATATTTGTGACGCATCCAATATATTCAATATATCCTGTATTCTGAGGGACTCAGGTTGCTTCCATACCTTGTCTACTGTAAATAACACTGCCATGAACTTTGAGGTGCATGCATCATTTTGACTTAATGTTTTTGTTTTCTTCATAAAAATGCCCAGAAATGGAATTGCTAGATCTTTTGGCAGATCTGTTTTTAATATTTCGAGGAACCATCATGTGTTTTCCAAAGTGGATTTCACCAACTTATGTTCCCACCAACAGGGCACAAAATTTCCCTTTTCTCCACATCTTTGTCAACACTTGATATTTGTCGCCTTTTCTTATAAGAGCTATTTTGACAGGTGAACTTACTCAAACTCATGTCCAATGACTCTTGGATTCCATCCAACCATCTCATCCTCTGTCATCCCCTTCTCCTCCTGCCTTCAATCTTTCCCAGCATCAGGGTCTTTTCNGATATTTGTCGCCTTTTCTTATAAGAGCTATTTTGACAGGTGAACTTACTCAAACTCATGTCCAATGACTCTTGGATTCCATCCAACCATCTCATCCTCTGTCATCCCCTTCTCCTCCTGCCTTCAATCTTTCCCAGCATCAGGGTCTTTTCCAGTGAATCAGCACTTTGCATCACATGGCCAAAGTATTGGAGTTTCAGCTTCAGCTTTGGCTTCAGTCCTTCCAAAGACTGTCCAGGACTGATTTCCTCTAGAATTGACTAGAGGATCAAGTTAAGTTGATCAACCAAGGTCTAGTTGGTTGGATCACCTTGAAGTCCAAGGGACCCTCAAGAGTCTTTGCCAACATCACAGTTAAAAAGCATCAATTCTTCAGCACTCAGCTTTCTTTATGACCCAATTCTCACATCCATACATGACTACTGGAAAAACCGTAGCCTTGACTAGATGGATCTTTGTTGGCAAAGTAATGTCTGCTTTTTAATATGTTGTCTAGTTTGGTCATAGCTTTCCTTCCAAGGAGCAAGGATCTTTTAATTTCATGGCTGCCGTCACTTTCTGCAGTGATATTGGAGCCCCCCAAAATAAAGTCAGCCACTGTTTTCCCTTCTATTTGCCATGAAGTGATGAGACTGGAGGCCATGATCTTCATTTTCTGAATGTTTAATTTTAAGCCAGCTTTTTTACTCTCCTCTTTCACTTTCAACAAGAGGCTCTTTAGTTCTTTGCTTTCTGCCGTAAGGGTGGTGTCATCTATGTATCTGAATATATTGCTATTTTTCCCGGCAATCTTGATTCTAGCTTGTGCTTCATCCAGCCCGGCATTTCTCATGGTGTACTCTGCATATAAGTTAAATAAGCAGGTGACAATACACAGCTTTGACTTTCTCCTTTCCCAATTTGGAACCAATCTGTTGTTCCATGTCCCATCTGAATTGTTACTTCTTGACCTGAATACACATTTCTCAAGAGGCAGGTAAGGTGTTCTGGTATTCCCATCTCTTGAAGAATTTTCCAAAGTTTGTTATGATTTACATAGTCAAAGTCTTTGGCATAATCAATAAAACAGAAGTAGATGTTTTTCTGGAACTCTCTTGGTTTTTCAATGACCCAGTGAATGTTGGCAATTCGATCTCTGGTTTCTATGCCTTTTCTAAATCCAGCTTGAACATATGGAAGTTCATGATTTATGTACTGTTGAAGCCTAGCTTGGAAAATGTTTTTTTTTTTTTAATTAATTAATTTTTTAATTGAAGGATAATAGCTTTACAGAATTTTGATGTTTTCTGTCAAATCTTAACATGAATCAGCCATAGGTATACATATATCCCCTCCTTTTTGAAACTCCCTCCTATCTCCCTCCCTGTCTTACCCCTGTAAATTGATACAGCCACTATGGAAGATGGTATGGATGTAGCTTCGAGAATTTTGAGCCTTACTTTGCTAGTGTGTGAGATCAATGCAATTGTGTGGTAGTTTGAACATTCTTTGGCATTACCTTTCTTTGAGATTGAAATGAAAACTGGCCTTTTCCAGTCCTGTGACCACTACCGAGTTTTCCAAATTTGCTGGCATATTGAGTGCAGCACTTTCACAGCATCATCTTTCAGGATTTGAAATAGCTCAACTGGAATTCCATTACCTCCACTAGCTTTGTTCCTAGTGATGCTTACTAAGGCCCACTTGACTTCACACTCCAGGATGTTGGGCTCTAGGTGAGTGATCACACCATCATGGTTATCTGGGTCATGAAGATCTTTCTTGCATCGTTCTTCTTTGTATTCTTGCCACCTCTTCTTAAAATGCTTAAAATGCTTCTGTTAGGTCCATACCATTTATCTCCTTTACTGAGCCCATCTTTGCATGAAATGTTCCCTTGGCATCTCTGATTTTCTTGAAGAGATCTCTAGTCTTTCCTATTCTGTTGTTTTCCTCTATTTCTTTGCATTGGTCACTGAGAAAGTCTTTCTTATCTCTTCTTGTTACTCTTTGGAATTTTGCATTTAAATGAGTATATCTTTCTTTTTCTCCTTTGCCTTTTGCTTCTCTTCTTTTCTCATCTATTTGTAAGGCCTCCTCAGACAGCCATTTTGCCTTTTTCCATTTCTTTTCCTTGGGGATGGTCTTGCTCCCTGTCTCCTGTACAATGTCATGAACCTCTGTCCATAGTTCTTCAAGCACTCTGTCTTTCAGATCTAATCCCTTGAATCTATTTCTCATTTCCACTGTATAATCTCTAAGGGATTTGATTTAGGTCATACCTGAATGGTCTAGTGGTTTTCCCTATTTTCTTCATTTTAAACCTGAATTTTTTGATAAGGAGAAGAGTGGAGAAATAATTCCAAAAAGAATGAAGAGATGGAGCCAAAGTGAAAACAACCCCCGGCTGTGGATGCGACTGGTGATGGAAGTAGAGTCCGATGCTGTAAAGAGCAATAATGCATAGGAGCCTGGAATGCTAGGTTCACGAATCAAGGCAAATTGGAAATGGTCGAACAAGAGATAGCATTTTAGGAATCAGTGAACTAGGATGGACTGGAATGGGTGAATTTAACTCAGATGACCATTATATCTACTACTGTGAGGAATCCCTTAGAAGAAATGGAGTAGCCATCATAGTCAACAAAGGATTCTGAAATGCAGTACTTGGATGCAATCTCAAAAAATGACACAATGATTTCTGTTCATTTCCAAGGCAAACCATTCAATATCATGGTAATCCAAGTCTATGCCCCAACCAGTAATGCTGAAGAAGCTGAAATTGAATGGTTCTATGAAGATCTATGACACCTTCTAGAACTAATACCCAAAAAAGATGTTCTTTTCATCATAGCAGATTGGAATGCAAAAGTAGGAAGTCAGACCCCTCAAGTAACAGGCAAGTTTGGCCTTGGAGTACAAAATGAAGCACGGCAAAGGCTAATAGAGTTTTGCCAAGAGAACGCACTTCTCATAGCAAACACCCTCTCCAATGACACAAGAGAAGGCTCTACATGTGGACATCCCCACATGGTCAATATGGAAATCAGATTGGTTATATTCTTTGCAGCCAAAGATGGAGAAGCTCTATACAGTCAGCAAAAATAAGATCAGGAGCTGACTGTGGCTCAGATCATGAACTCCTTGAACATTACAGGCAGGATTCAAAAATGTCACAGCCTTTACATGTACTATTAATTTTGCATTTTATCACATCACATTGAAATTATTTATTTTTACATCATGTCCCCTACTAGAGAGTGAAATTCCTGTGGAAGTTATTGCTGTTTAGTCACTCAGTCATGTCCGACTTTTTGTGACTACACACCAGGCTCCATGAGATTCTCCAGGCAAGAATAGTGGAGTGGATTGCCATTTCCTTCTCCAGGGAATCTTCCCAACCCAGGGATTGAAGCCCGCTCTCCCACAAGTCTCCGGTACTGGCAGGTGGATTCCTCTCCACCGAGGCCCCGGGGAAGCCCCAGTGTGATTACCCGTTCTCTCTCACCACTTAGCCCGTTAGGAAGTGTCCACTAAATGCTGGCTAAACAGAAGAATGTGTGAACACCTGTGGGGCATGCTGACTGAAGACTTATTCTAAGCTCATTTCTGTGGTTCAGAAGAGAACAGGACATTGTCACAGTCTTTTAGGCAGGTCTTGCTTCAAGATATTAATTTTTTTCTTCTCATTTTATTTTTATTTGCAAGAGTTTTGTTAAAGTATAGCTCACAAATCATAAATCCATCCATTTTACGTGTGCAATAATTTTAGTAGACTGAAATCACCCACACAGCTCACTTTTAGAACACTTCCATCACTCAAGAAAAGATCCCTATGCACACTGGTGGTTTCCTTGCATCCCCACTGTAATTCTGGACGTGCTGCAGGCTCTACGCATCAGTCCTTCGTCTATTATTGGGCATGATATGTGTCCTTGATCCCCACAGAGAGACGCAAGTGTCACAGCTGTGAGAATAAAGGGGAGTAACGCATGCTTGCTCTCAGGAGTTCAGGGTTCTGTATTTTCCCCCAAGTACCTGTGGTGACAGAGACAGCATCAGGGAAAACCTGGAGCACCAGACGATGCTGCAGACTGTGTACAGAGTCTTGAATTCTGCAGTTTTAGACTGGAGCACATGTATTCTTCTTAATGGTTGCCTTTACCATTGTTTTCCATGACAATCAAGTCCCTTAGGCTTATTCTGGTTCCTAAGTTTATCAGTACCGGTACTCATTCTTACAACAGTCATGCCTATTTCAAATAAATAATTTGTCTGCCCTTCCAAAGCTATTCACCTGCAATCTCATCAGGGTGTGGCTCCATCAATAACTTCCTTCTGCTATTTACTTTCCAAGGCTACCTGTCAAGTCTTGCTTCTCTCTGTTTATGAATGTACCCATGTCATGGACTTCCTTTTTATCTTTATCCATCCATCCTGGATGGGACAGCCCTCTCTCCCTCCCAATGGTCAGATCAGACAGAATGATCTAAATAAGAAAGCACCTTTATTACTGCAGTCACAAGGCATGCGCGTTCATGGAGTGAGCCTTCGTGGTCCTGTTTTGCATGGTTTGGAGTCTTTTCTTCAACTATGTATCAAAGGTTATTTTCATCAACTCCAAATATAAATCTTTCTGGTGAGTTTATAAGAGATAGTCAGAAAATGCTCTTGGCAACTTTTGAATGGCTAAAAGGAATCTGAACGTCCTGTGTAAGCACAGTTCAGCAGCCAGCGGGTAGATAGTAAGCAAGACTTCAGGGACTTGTTTTTCTAGCTCCACTCTACCCTTCTCAGGCACTTCTCTGCCCTTGATTCTTTTCAACTTAATTTAAAATAAATACAAGGGAAGCTAGAAGAACACAGAAGAGTGCAATAAAAAAAAAAAAATCCTGGCACCCAGAAGCAGCTGCTAATAATACCACTGACTCTCTAGGGGAGCTCACAAGTGATCTCCCATTATCTATTCCCTAAGGCTCTTTGAGAACTCTGCACCTCATTGACCAAGGAGAGGAGTTGGTCAGTGCTGCTGGGCTGGACAAAGTGCTTGTGAAGTCTCTCTCTGGGGAGACCATACCCAAGGTGCTAGGCTAAGCATAGACTGTAAGGGTCCGAAACTCATACATTTCATTTATTGAAATATAGTTGCTTTACAATGCTGTGTTAATTAGTTCTGTACAGCAAAGCAATTCTGTTATACATACGTATACATTTTTGGAATATTCATTATGGTTTCTCATAGGATTTTGAATTTAGTTCTCTATGCTAAAGTGAGCTTCCCAGGTGACGCTAGTGGTAGAGAACCACCTGCCAATGCAGGCAGACCTGAGGGACATGGGTTCCACCCCTGAGTCGGGAAGATCTCCTGGTGGAGGGCACAGCAGCCCACTCCAGTATTCTTGCCTGGAGAATCCCATGGACAGAGGAGCCTGGTGGGCTGCAGTCCATAGTGTTGCAGACAGTCAGACACAACTGAAGCAACTTAGCACACACACCTTGTGACTCCATGCACTGCAGCACTCCAGGCCTCCCTGTCCTTCACCATCTCATGGAGCTTACTCAAACTCATGTCCATTGAGTCAGTGATATCATCCAACCATCTCATCCTCTGTTGTCCCCTTCTCCTCCTGCCTTCAATCTTTTCCAGCATCGGGGTCTTTGCCAATGAGTCAGTTCTTCATATCAGGTGGCCAAAGTATTGGAGCTTCAACTTCAGCCTCAGTCCTTCCAATGATTATTCAGAACTGATCTCCTTTAGGATGGACTGGTTGGATCTCCTTGCAGTCCAAGGGACTCTCAAGAGTCTTCTCCAACACCACAGTTTAGAAACATCAGTTCTTCGGCTCTCAGTCTTCTTTATGGTCCAACTCTCACATCCATACATAACTACTGGAAAAACCATAGCTTTGACTAGACGGACATTTGTTGGCAAAATAATGTCTCTTCTTATTAATATGATGTGTAGGTCGGTCATAGCTTTTCTTCCAAGGAGCAATCTTTGAATTCCATGGCTGTAATCACTGTCTGCAGTGATTTTGGAGTCCAAGAAAATAAAGTCTGTCACTATTTCCATTGCTTACCCATCTCTTTGCCATGAAGTGATGGGACCAGATGCCATGATCTTCATTTTTTGAATGTTGAGTTTAAAGCCAGCTTTTTCACTGTTTTTTTTTTTCACTTTCATCAAGAGGCTCTTTAGTTCTGTTTCATAGATAGACTCATCTGTGTCACATTTAGATTCCACATATAAATGATATCACAGGACATTATTTCTGACTTACTTTGCTTAGGATGGTGCTCTCTGGTTGCATGCATGTTTCTGCAAGTGACGCTGTTCTGTTCTTCTTATGGCAGAGTACTATTCCAGGGTGTATCTGCACGACGTCTTCTTCATCTGGTCCTCTGTTGATGGGAATTAGGTTGTTTCCATGCCGTGGCTATTGTGTATAGGGCCGCTATGCACATAGGAGTCCATGTATCTCTTTTAATTATAATTTTGTCTGGATATATGCCCAGGAGGGAGATTTCTGGATCATGTGGTAATTCTATTTTTAGTTTTCTGAGGACACCCCATACTCTTTTCCACAGTGGCTGCACAAACTTACATTCCCATCAACAATACAGGAGGGGGTCCCTTTTATCAACATCCTTCTCAGCATTTGTTATTTGTAGACTTTCTAATGATGGCCATTCTGACTGGTGGTACCTCACTGTAGTTTCGATTTGCCTTTCTCTCTGTTTTCAGTAAAGAATCCACCTGCAATGCAGGAAACCAGGTTCAATCCTTGGATCAGGAAGATCTCCTGGAGAAGGAAGTATTGGAACTTCGGCTTCAGCAGCAATCTTTCCAGTGGATATTCAATATGGATTTCCTTTAAGCAATCCTGATTTGATGTCCTTGCAGTCCCTCCAAGGGACTCTCAAGAGTCTTCTCTAGCACCAGAGTTCAAAAGCATCAATTCTTCAGTGCCCAGCTTTCTTTAAGCTCCAACTCTCAAATCAGTACATGACTACTGAAAAAACCATAGCTTTGACTATACAGACCTTTGTTGGCAAAATGACATCTCTGCATTTTAATATACTGTCTAGGTTTGTCATAGCTTTCCTTCCAAGGAGCAGGCGTCGTTTGCTTTCCCCTAGTACAAATTTATGAAAACTATCCTGGTTTCTTTAAAAAGATCATCAAGACAAAAAATGTTCATCTCATGTAGTTACAGAAAAACAAGAACAGAGTACTGCTTAGGAATTCATCTGATTACTCAGCCTCTGTCATGACTGATTAATCTCAGAACCTTTATCATTCTTGAGAAATTCCTGCACAGGGATTCTATGTTCTAAACAACTATGTCTTTCAGTAATTTGAAGGTCAGAATAAAGGGTACCCAGGTATTCTGTGTAAATAAGCTCCTCTTATTTAAGGACCTTATCACTCTTTCATGAAGATCATGTTTTTTGTAATTGAAGCAATTTGAAATTTTGCATAATGAAACTTCTCTGCTGGCTGTGACATTGATTTTAAGCAGGTATATCAGAGATCATAATTATATTTGACCATAAAAATGTTAAGGATCCAACCAGGCAAAATATGTGGCATTTCAGGAGTTACTTTTCTTTCTCAACTCCGGTCTAGTCTCAACTCCACTCCAGTCTTGGTCATTAGGCTAAAGCTGAGGAAGATCTGAATGGGATACTAAAAGTTATGACCAACCTTGATAGCATATTCAAAAGCAGAGACATTACTTTGCCGACTAAGGTC
>SJYV01055641.1:110882-160066 GCA_006410875.1 Neotragus pygmaeus
GGCAAAGTAATGTCTCTGCTTTTGAATATACTATCTAGGTTGGTCATAACTTTTCTTCCAAGGAGTAAGCATCTTCTAATTTCATGGCTGCAGTCACCATCTACAGTGATTTTGGAGCCCCAAAATATAGTCTGACAGTGTTTCCACTGTTTCCCCATCTGTTTCCCATGAAGTGACGGGACTGGATGCCATGATCTTCGTTTTCTGAATGTTGAGCTTTAAGCCAACTTTTTCGCTCTCCTCTTTCACTTTCATCAAGAGGCTTTTTAGCTCCTCTTCACTTTCTGCCATAAGGGTGGTGTCATCTGCATATCTGAGGTTATTGATATTTCTCCCGGCATTGATTCCAGCTTGTGTTTATTCCAGCCCAGCGTTTATAGGCAACATTTATTGAGACTTTTTGGGCTTTCCTGGCGGTTCAGTTGGTAAAGAATATGCCTGCAATGTGAGAGACCTGGGTTCAATCCCTGGGTCAGGAAGATCGCCTGGAGAAGAAAAGGGCTACCCACTCCAGTATTCTGGCCTGAAGAATTCCATGGACTGTACAGTCCATGGGGTTGCAAAGAGTGAGACCTGACTGAGCGCCTTTCACTTCACATTGAGACTTTATAATGTGCTAGACTCTGTTTTAAGGCTTCTCAGATGGCAGTAATGGTAAAGAACCTGCCTGCCAATGCAGGAGACATAAGAGACGTGGGTTCCATCCCTGGGTTGGGAAGATCCCTTGGGGGAGGGCATAGCAACCCACTCTGGTATTCTTGCCTGGAGAATCCCATGGACAGAGGAGCCTGGCAGGCTGTGTATGGTCCATAGGGTCATAAAGAGTTGGACATGACTGAAGCGGCTTGGCATGCATGCATGCAAACTCTGTTTTAAATATAGGCTTACTTGATTCTCAAGACTCTTCTGTGAAATGTGTACACGATGTATGTTTGAGAGGTAAAAAGTCTCCATTTTACATGAATAGAAAGGAAAATTAAGATACAAAGAAATTAAATAACTAGCACAAGGCTACAGGTAGTGAGTGGCAGAGTGGAATTCAAATGGAGATTCCAAAAACCCAGGCTCTTAATTTGTATCAAGTCTATAAATGATAACATTGAATGATAATGATAAGTGTGTGATACAATAAATGATAAAACGACAATTAGAGGACTAGGTAGGAAAAGAGATTTTGCATTAAGAATAAATTCTTTACAGGTAATCTTTTTTACAGGTCATATTCTCTTTATATGTATGGATTCCAGCTCAGGTTTCCAGAATTCAACTGAGATAAGGTAAAAAGTTTCAGTTCAAAACTGAACTTCTCTCTGAAGATGAGTTTCAGAAATCAGACAGATCTGGGCTCTCTTCCTTGTCTACAATTCATCTCAGACCTCCAGAGATAAACAGTAGCTGGAGCAGCAAGATGGCAACAACAAGTAGGACATAATAAATACTTATAACATTTGAACCCTTGTGTCACCAGAAGGAAAAAAAATCTTATCACATGGTAGAAATATCACATCTGTGCATATGTTCGCCTCAGCCCCAATATAATTCTTCTAAGACTGCCAAGCTCTAAGACCTAGAAATGGTGAGTCAATCCAGAGGGGAGAAAGGGTGAGGGGAGTGAAGATAAAAATAGAGATGTTGATTGCATTGTTACTAATTCCATTTAGCTCCGACAGCCCAGCCTGGTGAGTCAACGGCAGCGACAAGAACAAGAAAGAAAGAACCACGATGCTCTGTGGGCCAAGCAGACAGGATGCAGGCGGACGCAAGCGGCCACATCAGTTAACTTCACGCCAGGAGGAGACCAACAGCACTGAGGCTGTGGTGGGACTTCAAAAACAAACAAGTGGGAAGTGCCAAGGGATAAAATGGGCTCAAATCGATGATCGGCAGTGCGGCTGACCCTCTGGTAAAATGCTGCCTTTTGTGAGAAGCCCCTGATTGTGGGGGATGGGGCCTGCAGACTGGGAGCCTCAGAGGCCAACTGACAGTGTTCAAACAGAGTATTGTTTTCTCTGGGGTATAAGGCTTACTGTGATTCCAGACATGTCGCCATGGCAGCGGTGGGGAAGGGAGAGAGAGATGGAGGAACAGATGGGGGTTACCAAGGTCCTATTTCTCATGTAAGGGCCCCATGCTCTCCCCTTTGCCCTTGAGGGGTCCAGTGGGGAGCTGCGTCTTCTCTCACTGCTCCATGCGGGCCAGTCCAGTTCCATTTAAGAGCTCTTTTTAAGTGCTTACTACCTGTGGGTCTTTCACTTCTGATTAACATTGCTGCTGCTACTGCTGCTGCTGCTAAGTCGCTTCAGTCGTGTCCGACTCTGTGTGACCCCAGAGACGGCAGCCCACCAGGCTCCCCCGTCCCTGGGATTCTCCAGGCAAGAACACTGGAGTGGGTTGCCATTTCCTTCTCCAATGCGTGAGAGTGAAAAGTGAAAGTGAAGTCACTCAGTCGTGTCCAACTCCCAGCGACCCCATGGACTGCAGCCTGCCAGGCTCCTCCACCCATGGGATTCTCCAGGCAAGAGTATTGGAGTGGGGTGCCATTGCCTTCTCCACATTAACTTCCATGAAAAACATCTTACCTCTGCTTGGTTATGGAAAACTGAACCAAGAAAAAGACCTAGTATCCATACTCTCAAAGTTTCTCTTTTCCTATTCCCAAGCCTGTAATGGAGAGATAGGTTAAAGATACCTAGTCATATCCATGGAACATAATGAATGAATGTATATGAATTTGACTGTGGTCCCCAAATGCTAATTTTATATGTCAATCTGAAAGAGTGAAGCAGTCCTTCAGCACCCTTAGAATTATGCGATGGCTTTCCTCTAGTTTCTTGCCTGTATATAACACTGCTAGGTTCAGCTTCCCCAGACATACCTACCTATATGATGTAACCCTGCCTACCTTCATTGGTGGCCCTAAATTATTGGCTCAGAATTCAAGATCTGTCCTAGATGGTCCCCATCCTACCTACTAATTTTCCTCTACCTCAAAGGTTTCCATGCTCCTGAAAGGGCATAAGAGGTAGGATGAATAAATAAGTGGATGAATACATATGGGCTGGTATTTCAGTTAGCGTTGGCAATCTGGGTCTTATAGGACTAGTCTAATTTCCCATATTCTGTCCCAAGGTCACACTACTTGATATTTTTGGTTCAGAAAACATGGTTGCACATATCTTAATGTTCATATACTATTTTGTGTTTGCCCGATTTCAGCAAATATGTACTAAGTGACTACTGTATGAGGTCATCTGGCTTGGCATCCATCAGAGGCATTTACAGATGAGTAACAATCTGATGGAGAAGAGAATCATAAATCACTGGCTAAAATGCAAGGCAGAATGAAATAAACATGAGATGAAGGCACCTATAAAAGTGCACAGGTATAGAAAGGAAGGTCAGATCATTTTTGACTGAGGTAGTATCTGACTGCACCTGGGAAGTAGAGAATGATCCTGGTGAGCAATGAAGGAGGGCGTTTCGGGCCATTTGGGGCCAAGGGAACATCACTGGCTGAGGGTCTGACTCCTTGAAGTGTGTGGCTCACTCAGGGGAAAGAGAAAAGAATACTGTTCCTGCAGAGATGAGAGACATGGTGAGAGGAGAGAAAGCTGGAAAGATATCTGAAGTCAGATTATATATGACGTAGTAAAAGTTGCTCCGTCATGTCCGATTCTTTATGACCCCATGGACTACACAGTCCATGGAATTCTCCAGGCCAGAATACTGGAGTGGGTAGCCTTTCCCTTCTCCAGGGTATCTTTCCAACCCAGGGATCAAACCCAGGTCTCCCACACTGCAGGCAGATTCTCCACTAACTGAGCTATCAGGAAAGTCCAGATTATATTTAATCTTTGTTTATAATTTTTATTGGAATATAGTTGATTTACAGTGTTGGGTTAATTTCTGCTGTACAGCAAAGTGATTCATACACACACACACACACACACACACCATACTTAGTCCCTCAGTCATGTCCAATTCTTTGCAACCCCATGGACTGTAGCCCACCAGGCTCCTCTGTCCATGGGGATTCTCCAGCCAAGAATACTGGAGTGGGTTGCCATGCCCTCCTCCAGAGGATCTTCCTAACCCAGGGGTCAAACCCAGGTCTCCCACGTTGCAGGCAGATTCTTTACCATCTGAGCCACCAGGGAAGCCCAAGAATGCTAGAGTGGGTAGCCTATCCCTTCTCCAGGGGAACTTCCCAACCCATAAAGTCTCCTGCACTGCAGGTGGATTCTTTACCAGCTGAACGACTAGGGAAGCCCCCCCCCCCACATATATATATATACACACACACACATATATATGTATATGCATATATATGTATACACATATATGTGTATATATTTATGTATACACACATGTATATATATATTCTTTTTCATATTCTTTTCCATTATGGCTCATCACAGGATATTGAATATAGTCCTCTGTCACATTATATATAATCTTGCAATCTTGAATGCAAGGCTAAGGAGCTAGTATTTTTTCCATGGGTAATAGGGTTCCAACTGCCTCCTCTATGCTGCCTTCATATGATAATTTTTTCTCTGGTTTGGCTTAGTTAGGGTAAACAGGTGTGTTGTCTACAGTCCTTTGGATAGATTTGCAAGGCTAATCCTCCATTTTGCCTTTTGGAGTATTTAGTGTATTTTTTTCCCCAATTGGGCTACATTGCCAACAGGTTAGGGATCACAGACAGTAATCATAACTTTATTTTCTCAGAGATATGATTAATTGTGAAAGCCAGATGAGCCCAAATATCTAGATATAATTGGGTAGCTTTTTTACAAATTCTTGACTCAGATTTTTCTCCATGCTAACGCTGCTGCTGCTAAGTCGCTTCAGTCGTGCCCGACTCTGCGCGACCCCATAGACGGCTGCCCACCAGGCTACCCGTCCCTGGTGTTCTTCAGGCAAGAACACTGGAGTGGGTTGCCATTTCCTTCTCCAATGCATGAAAGTGAAAAGTGAAAGTGAAGTCGCTCAGTCGTGTCCGACTCTTAGTGACACCATGGACTGCAGCCTACCAGGATCCTCCATCCATGAGATTTTCCAGGCAAGAGTACTGGAGTGGAGTGCCATTGCCTTCTCTGATGCTAACCCTACCAAGATGCAAAGACTTTCTTCACTTAGTTCTGAATGGTTGGTTTACATTTGGTCTAAACTGGGAGATACACAGAGTCTTCCTCTATAGCTGTTTTCTCACGTGTTGAAGAACCTGTTCATTTTCTTCTGCTCTGACACGTCTAGTGAGATAGGATTTTGATAACTTGGGCTTTCTCATTTGGTCAGTGGTGCCATGCTCAGCACTCCAATACTCAAACTTTCTCTCTCTCTTTCACCTCTAGGAAAGTGGAGAAACTGCCCTCTTTCCACCCATATGACTGCCACACGAGAAGGCGGTGGGTACGACTCTGTGTTCGCTGTAGATCTCCACCTGCCATTTTTCAGATCAGGAAACAGTTTGTCAGCCACGTCACTGACTTATCTGAAGGACCTGGCAATGAAGCAACTGTTATACACATGGCACAGAGATCTCCACTTCTTTGAAAGAGGCTGCTTTTGAAGGAATGCAGAATTGCAAAAACATTAGCTTTGATCAAATGTAACTTCAGGTTAAATGTGTTTTAAAGAAAAGAAAAAGTTGAAGAGAAACATAAAGTAGTTTTAAGACTGATGCTGAGCTATCCAATCACTCATGTCACTGGGAACTTAGGAGAGAAAGTATTTCTTCCAGAGTTACACTTTTGTCTATGTTATTTCTTCCAACCTTTCCTCCAGATTTCATTTTTGGGAAAAAAATCCTAATACTTAGCTTCCATTTTGCCAAGCGAAAAACCCAATCTCAAGTTGTTTACATTCTCACTCTTCTTAAAATATTGGGATCACAGGTAGTTTTATATCCTTGTTGTTGCTGTTTAGTCCTCAGTCATGTCCGACTCTTTGGGACCCCATGGACTGCCGCACCCCAGGCTTCCCTGTCCTTCACCATCTCCCTCCTGGAGCTTGCTCAAACTCATGTCCATTGAGTCAGTGATGCCATCCAATCATCTTATCCTCTGTCGTTCCCTTCTCCTCCTGCCCTCAATCTTTCCCAGCATCAGGGTCTTTTCTAACGAGTTGGCTCTTTGCATCAGGTGGCCAAAGTATTGGAGTTTCAGCTTCAGCATCAGTCCTTCCAATGAACACCCAGGACTGATCTCCTTAGGATGGACTGGTTGGATCTCCTTGCAGTCCAAGGGACTCTCAAGAGTCTTCTCCAACATCACAGCTCAAAAGCATCAATTCTTCGGCATTCAACCTTCTTTATGGTCCAGCTCTCACATTCATACATAACTACTAGAAACACCACAGCTTTGACTAGACGGATCTTTGTCAGTAAAGGAATGTCTCTGCTTTTTAAAATGTTGTCTAGGTTTGTCATAGCTTTTCTTCCAAAGAGCAAGTGTCTTTTAATTTCATGGCTGCAGTCACCATCTGCAGTGATTTTGGAGCCCAATAAAATAAAATCTGTCACTGTTTTCATTGTTTCCCCATCTATTTGCCATGAAGCGATGGGAACAGATGCCATGATCTTAGTTTTTTGAATGTTGAGTGTTAAGCCAGCTTTTAAGCCAGTTTTATATTCTACCTTATTTCATTTATTTTATTATGGCCATGTCTTCATGTTATTAAACATTCTTCTAAAGCAACAGCTTTGAAATACACTTTCAGTTGAATGTATCATAACTTTTTAAACTAGTCCTCTACTTTTGGTCATACCATGCTTTTTCTCCAATTTTCATCATTATAAATAATGCTGCAGTGAACATTCTTATATAGAGAAGTAGAATTGCTGGTTCAGGGGGCAGGAGTACAACTCACTTCAGTACTCTTGCCTGGAGAATTCCATGGATGGAGGAGACTGGTGGGCCACAGTCCCCAGGGTCACAAAGAGTCAGACACGACCAAGCGACTAACACCTCACGACATACTGTTAATGGGCTTCCCAGGTGGTAAGGAATCCACTTGCCAATGCAGAAGACCCAAGAGACTCAGGTCCCATCTCTGGGCAGGGACGATCTCCTGGAGTAGAAATGGCACCCCATTTCAGTATTCTTGCCTGGAAAATTCCATGAGCAGAGGAGCCTGGTGGGTCAAGTCCATGGGGTCGCAAAGCCAGACATGACTGAGAGACTGAGCACGGTGTGCACTGCACACTTTCCGTGCCCATTTTCCACGTGTCAGATATCCGGTGACACTGCTTGAAGAGGCCTGTGCGAAAACCCATTGTCAAACTGACTGGAAGCAGCAACCTCTGTTACCTGAGTAAATCTACTGTTATCATTATAGGAATGTATTAGTTTGTTTGCTTGCCTGTAGCTGATCACTGAGTTTCAGATTCATTAATTAGATGAACTGTCTGTTGTAAAGGTTGTCAGACACATGTATTAGGCAATAAGATAATCTAAGTAAGCAGGGCCCAGCTGCAGGGCATGTCTTTCTACTACAACCAATCAGGAGAACAGAAAGGTCAGAGAACTTGGCCTTGCCTGTTAGAACCCTTTTTAAGTTAGAACCCACCTTTCTGAGTTCAAAGCCTGACTCTGTACCCGGTAGCTGGTTACCTGAGTCAGGCTCATTTTCCTCATCTCTGTAAGGTGGATAACAGTGCCTAAATTCAAAAGCTTCATGAGGATTAAGCGGGATAAAATACTTATCCGTCCCAGTACCAGCTGAATTGCAAGCATCCAGGAGATACTTATTTTTCAAAATTATTAATTCTGTGTTCACAGCTACCTATGGAACTTCAATATTTGAAAATAGATAGAACCAGAAATAAACTATCTATTTGGGACCCAGAGTTTCTAAAGTTCACACAGCTTTCTTTCTTTTTTAAAAATTGTATTTGTTTATTTTCTGGCTGTGTTGGGTCTTTACTGCTGCACAGGCTTTTCACTAGTTGTGGCAAGCGGGGGCTACTTTACTTGTGGTGCTCCGCCTTCTCACTGCAGGGGCTTCTCTTGTTGTGGAGCAGAGCCTCTGGGGCTCACAGTCTTCAGCAGTTGCAGTTCCTGGGTTCTAGGGCACAGGTTCAGTAGTGGTGGCATATGCGCTTAGTTGCTCCCCAGCATGTAGGATCTTTCCGGTTCAGGGATCAAACCGTGTCTCCTTCATTGGCAGGTGGATTCTCTACCACTTAGCCACCAGGGAAGGCCCCCACAGCTCTCCTTGTCCTTTGTAAGGCAGTTGAAAGTCAGACCATCATCATCAGCGTCATCATTGAGGAGCCAAAGGGAGTGGGGGCCCTACAGACAGCTGAAAGGGCTGCAGCTGGGCTGCGTCTTCCATTAGGTGTCCACTACTGAGTTTCTAGTGTGAATTCTGGTCCTCAGGCCTCCTGCCAGCCCCGCTCTGCCTCTCTGGGCAACAGGTTTGCTGCAGGAGGAATCAGACCTCATGCTTTTCAGTCTCAGGAGTCCCATTATGGGCCCTAGACATATGGGCCGGGCGTTTCTGCCAGGGTGAGTGTTTTCCCACACTTAAGCACAGCATCTGCTCCATCAGAGGTGGGGCTTCCTGTGAAACCATTCCTTCCTTGTGTTGGCCCCAAACACAAAACAGCCAGCCGTGGACAGACATTGGGATGACGGCCAGTGCTGGGGAATGTGGACCCACTTCAGTGATCTGCTCCACTTCTCAGCTAAAGTCAGCCTTCCATCCCAAAGAGAGGGTCTGAACCATTTTGCCTATCTTCTAACTGTACATCGCAAGCCCTAATCAGGCAGGAGGCCAGGAGCCCTAATTTCAGTCCCAGAGAAGGAATGGTAAAGAATAAATCAGAACTCTGTCTGCTTTGCTTTTCAACTATCAATGCCATCACGTCATCTTCACAGTGATGCAGGAAGCACAGCACTGACTCTGAAGAACTGAAGAAATGATCACCTATACCTCTCCCTGAAAGCAGGCAGGGTGAGGTTTGTGGGCCTATTTGCCTTGATCTTTCCTATTTAGTTGCAGGTAGAGAAAAAATGCTGAAGCTGAAACTCCAATACTTTGGCCACCTGATGTGAAGAACTGACTCATTGGAAAAGACCCTGATGCTGGGAAAGATTGAGGGCAGGAGGAGAAGGGGATGATAGAGGGTGAGATGGTTGGATGGCATCACCGACTCGATGGACATGAGTTTGAGCAAGCTTCGGGAGTTGGTGATGGACAGAGAGGCTTGGCCTGCTGCAGTCCGTAGGATCACAGAGTTGCACACGACTGAGCGACTGAACTGACAAATGCGTGCAGGGAAAGGAAAAAAACATAGTTTTTAAATGAATAAAATGGACCAAACAGGGACACTTGGATGCTTTGCAGTTTTGCCTTTGGGTGTTGAGGAACTCAAAATGCTGACTTAGTCCTTCTTAGAACATCAGTAAATAACTTCTCATCAGCCAGGTCAGCCACATTTTAGTATTTTTAACTGTACACTTGTGATTCTATGAACATGCTCATTGTCAGGCAAAGATAAGTTTCACACTATAGGTTATGTGATGAAATATTGACGAAAAGGAACCCAAAACTCTATCTGGGAATCCTGAGCTGTGCCAGGACTGCTACAGCCAGCCTTCCACCTCAACGGGAAAGTCTGGACCATTTCACCCATCTTCTAACCCTGAACTCTTTCATAGACACACATGCACAGAGTACCAGTCAATGGTGGCCCCAGCTCGTGCAACTAAGCTACCCAACTACGGCTGCTGTTGCCTATGTCATGTGGGTCTGAAGATTCATGTGTGTGAGTGCTGGCCTCCCCTGTCCTTGGTGTTTGGTGTGGGCCTGCTCTGGTAGGCTGCCATCATACAGGGGTGGGATTAATGGCTTCACTAGCTGATATGCCCATTGCCCAGGCAGGACCTTCACTCTACCTGTGGTTGAATGAATTACACAAAGTGAAAGTGAAAGTGAAGTCGCTCAGTCTTGTCAGACTCTTTGCGACCCCATGGACTACAGCCTACCAGGCTCCTCCATCAATGGGATTCTCCAGGCAAGAGTACTGGAGTGGGTTGCCATTTCCTTCTCCAGGGGATCTTCCCGACCCAGGGATAGAACCCATTTCCTTCTCCCATATTGCAGGCAGACACTTTAACCTCTGAGCCACCAGGGAAGCCTATTACACAAAGAGACCATTAAATTGAGGTGTTCTGATGCCTTAGTAGCCTTTGTAAAGCAAACTGAAACCTAACCTTGTGATGCCTCAAGGTTAAGAAGTCAAAACCTAAGCACAACCAATCACAGCGAACTAGGATTTCCCAAATAAACAAACATGGAGGCTCCAGCCAGTCAAATAATTTCCTTGTTTTGCCTCTGTCTTTTCTGTATAGAGGCCTTCCCTCGTGGTTTAGATGGGAAAGAATCCTCCTGCAGTGCAGGAGACCTGGGTTCTGTTCCTGGGTTGGGAAGATCCCCTGGAGATGGGAATGGCTACCTACTACGGTATTCTTGCGTGGAATTCCATGGACAGAAGAGCCTGGTGTGCTACAGTCCATAGGGTCACAAAGAGCCGGACACTGACTGAGCTAGGAACACACACACAGAATCCAATTAGAATTCAGATTCTAGTTAAACATTTACTAACTCCACAGTCCAAGACCTGTTTGTTTATTTGAAATATTTACTCCTACCCCCCACCCCTCAGGCTCAAAACTACTGCTGGTATCCACAGAGCAGTGAGCTCTGACACTACCGAACAGTCTCTGTCACTTGGCAAAACTGAGGAGGAAGTAAAATATTTACTGGAGCAGAAACTTGGTGGGGTGAGGGGGTGGTCAGCAGTCTGGGTTGTCTTCACTTATCTCATGATGCCTATTGACTTCCCACTCCCCAACTTGGTATTTATTTTAGAAGCAAAACAAGCCAGTGTAGGATTTTGGTCTCTGATTCAAGAATATTCTAGATTTCTGTTAAATCTGCAAACTGCTTACTTTGCTACTAACTCAAATGAGAAAAGATCCTTGCTAAATGGCTTTCCATCCTCGGAAGGTCTCATGCCTTTGTTTTCAGTAAATGTTTGAGCATGATCTTGAAAGTACGCAACAGAACAGAGAATTAAAAAATAAAAATCATACCGAAGCTGGGTATCTTTCAAGTTTTCCCAGTTGCTGAGAGGTATAATTAGGGTAAATAAATAATTTTTTTGCTCAAACCAAGATTGAGTGGCATGACCTGGATTTCTTGGGCGGATTCCACTTATGATTATTTCAGGTATACTTGTCTTCTGTCACTTTAGAAGATGGGAAAGGGTCAGCAAAGATGAGTGCATCTGAAATGTCAAAAGCATGTGGTTTGCATCCCAGTCCATTTGAATTCAAGGGTCACAGATGTTGATAAAAATATTCATATTGCCAATTCACACTAATTTCACTAGTCTGTAAGTATCAGGCAAGACTGTTCAATAAATGACCTAGCGAATTAATCTCTTTCCCTCCATTAGTTTCTGACTCTTGAGCATGACAATATCAGACACTCTGCTAAAGCACAAGCTGTGTAACAGCGTTCTGATTTCCTCCTCCCAGACCTGTATATCTTCTTACCACCCCTCCAGCATGAAGCCCCCTCCTCTGCTCCACCCAGGCCCCTAGTTCTCAGTTCTTCCAGCGCAATCAGAATAAGTGAAAGAGGACCCTGATTTTCCAGAGGGACCAGGCAGTCTGAAAACGTACGTCTTCAACATCATTAGCAGTTCATCTTCTAAAAACCTCAGGGCAGCCCCTAGGCAGCCCCTCTACAATGCCCCTCCCCCAGCTCTCTGCCACCCCTTGCTTTTGGTGTCGGCTTATCAAATTAATGAAGCCTATCTAGACGGGAGGAAGTTGGGGTAGAAGACTGGCTTCAGAGCAATTCAATGCAAGCCCCTCCCTCCCTTAAAAAAAAATAATGGGGGAAAAAATCAGAACATCTTTCTCTTAGGATGGGAAGGGGAAGTGGGAATGGTGTTGGGGGTGGAGCAGGGGGTTGGCCACGACTGTCTCCGAGCTCCCTGAAGCAGGAGACGTCTATTTACTTTCCACGACTGAACATTTGCATGTTAAAAAGGCACAGTTCCTTTGTGGATTTATCTGGAACGCATTTCCTACTTGACAAAGCAGACTGTAGGGTGAGGATGCCCGTGAAGGAGAAAGTGACTTCCCTGGCCCTTCCCTCTCACCTTTTTATAAGACACTCCCCTCTGTCACAGAAGATGGGGAGGCCAGGGCGAGACTTCTGTGACCCTGGGCAGCGGCCTGGTGGAGGGCAGAGAGCTCGGGCTGCTTGCTGGCAGCGGGGGGTGCGGGCTCAGGGGCTGTGCCTCTGCTGTGCTCAGGTCTGGGGAGGCATTTTTCAGCACGAGGTACCAAACACATCAACATCCCTCATCATGTCACTGACCTAAATATAGACAATGACTTCAAGGGGGAAAAAAAAGTTGCACATTCTTTTATACCTGCAAACGCTGCAGAGCTCTTCAAACCAGCAATGGCAATGAAGAACAATAGATAACCAGTCAGATGTGAAGAGAGAAGGGGAGAGAAGGGTGTTCTAGAATGATTGCTGTGATAAGGCCATTATGGTTGCTCAGCTTAACATCAATCCTCATTTGTAACCTGGGGTCTCAGTATCGCTCTGGGACTGGTTTTGTGTCCCTGGTAGCTTTCCCCCCTCCCCCGGGCCCCAGCAGCCCTGCCACGGGAAGGGGGTATGTGCCATAGGTCTGCCTGGCTAAGCAAGCCTGTTCTTTTCATGTGTAGGGCAGGGCTCTGATTCAAAGAACAGGGCCATTGGNTTTCCTTCTCCCATATTGCAGGCAGACACTTTAACCTCTGAGCCACCAGGGAAGCCTATTACACAAAGAGACCATTAAATTGAGGTGTTCTGATGCCTTAGTAGCCTTTGTAAAGCAAACTGAAACCTAACCTTGTGATGCCTCAAGGTTAAGAAGTCAAAACCTAAGCACAACCAATCACAGCGAACTAGGATTTCCCAAATAAACAAACATGGAGGCTCCAGCCAGTCAAATAATTTCCTTGTTTTGCCTCTGTCTTTTCTGTATAGAGGCCTTCCCTCGTGGTTTAGATGGGAAAGAATCCTCCTGCAGTGCAGGAGACCTGGGTTCTGTTCCTGGGTTGGGAAGATCCCCTGGAGATGGGAATGGCTACCTACTACGGTATTCTTGCGTGGAATTCCATGGACAGAAGAGCCTGGTGTGCTACAGTCCATAGGGTCACAAAGAGCCGGACACTGACTGAGCTAGGAACACACACACAGAATCCAATTAGAATTCAGATTCTAGTTAAACATTTACTAACTCCACAGTCCAAGACCTGTTTGTTTATTTGAAATATTTACTCCTACCCCCCACCCCTCAGGCTCAAAACTACTGCTGGTATCCACGGAGCAGTGAGCTCTGACACTACCGAACAGTCTCTGTCACTTGGCAAAACTGAGGAGGAAGTAAAATATTTACTGGAGCAGAAACTTGGTGGGGTGAGGGGGTGGTCAGCAGTCTGGGTTGTCTTCACTTATCTCATGATGCCTATTGACTTCCCACTCCCCAACTTGGTATTTATTTTAGAAGCAAAACAAGCCAGTGTAGGATTTTGGTCTCTGATTCAAGAATATTCTAGATTTCTGTTAAATCTGCAAACTGCTTACTTTGCTACTAACTCAAATGAGAAAAGATCCTTGCTAAATGGCTTTCCATCCTCGGAAGGTCTCATGCCTTTGTTTTCAGTAAATGTTTGAGCATGATCTTGAAAGTACGCAACAGAACAGAGAATTAAAAAATAAAAATCATACCGAAGCTGGGTATCTTTCAAGTTTTCCCAGTTGCTGAGAGGTATAATTAGGGTAAATAAATAATTTTTTTGCTCAAACCAAGATTGAGTGGCATGACCTGGATTTCTTGGGCGGATTCCACTTATGATTATTTCAGGTATACTTGTCTTCTGTCACTTTAGAAGATGGGAAAGGGTCAGCAAAGATGAGTGCATCTGAAATGTCAAAAGCATGTGGTTTGCATCCCAGTCCATTTGAATTCAAGGGTCACAGATGTTGATAAAAATATTCATATTGCCAATTCACACTAATTTCACTAGTCTGTAAGTATCAGGCAAGACTGTTCAATAAATGACCTAGCAAATTAATCTCTTTCCCTCCATTAGTTTCTGACTCTTGAGCATGACAATATCAGACACTCTGCTAAAGCACAAGCTGTGTAACAGCGTTCTGATTTCCTCCTCCCAGACCTGTATATCTTCTTACCACCCCTCCAGCATGAAGCCCCCTCCTCTGCTCCACCCAGGCCCCTAGTTCTCAGTTCTTCCAGCGCAATCAGAATAAGTGAAAGAGGACCCTGATTTTCCAGAGGGACCAGGCAGTCTGAAAACGTACGTCTTCAACATCATTAGCAGTTCATCTTCTAAAAACCTCAGGGCAGCCCCTAGGCAGCCCCTCTACAATGCCCCTCCCCCAGCTCTCTGCCACCCCTTGCTTTTGGTGTCGGCTTATCAAATTAATGAAGCCTATCTAGACGGGAGGAAGTTGGGGTAGAAGACTGGCTTCAGAGCAATTCAATGCAAGCCCCTCCCTCCCTTAAAAAAAAATAATGGGGGAAAAAATCAGAACATCTTTCTCTTAGGATGGGAAGGGGAAGTGGGAATGGTGTTGGGGGTGGAGCAGGGGGTTGGCCACGACTGTCTCCGAGCTCCCTGAAGCAGGAGACGTCTATTTACTTTCCACGACTGAACATTTGCATGTTAAAAAGGCACAGTTCCTTTGTGGATTTATCTGGAACGCATTTCCTACTTGACAAAGCAGACTGTAGGGTGAGGATGCCCGTGAAGGAGAAAGTGACTTCCCTGGCCCTTCCCTCTCACCTTTTTATAAGACACTCCCCTCTGTCACAGAAGATGGGGAGGCCAGGGCGAGACTTCTGTGACCCTGGGCAGCGGCCTGGTGGAGGGCAGAGAGCTCGGGCTGCTTGCTGGCAGCGGGGGGTGCGGGCTCAGGGGCTGTGCCTCTGCTGTGCTCAGGTCTGGGGAGGCATTTTTCAGCACGAGGTACCAAACACATCAACATCCCTCATCATGTCACTGACCTAAATATAGACAATGACTTCAAGGGGGAAAAAAAAGTTGCACATTCTTTTATACCTGCAAACGCTGCAGAGCTCTTCAAACCAGCAATGGCAATGAAGAACAATAGATAACCAGTCAGATGTGAAGAGAGAAGGGGAGAGAAGGGTGTTCTAGAATGATTGCTGTGATAAGGCCATTATGGTTGCTCAGCTTAACATCAATCCTCATTTGTAACCTGGGGTCTCAGTATCGCTCTGGGACTGGTTTTGTGTCCCTGGTAGCTTTCCCCCCTCCCCCGGGCCCCAGCAGCCCTGCCACGGGAAGGGGGTATGTGCCATAGGTCTGCCTGGCTAAGCAAGCCTGTTCTTTTCATGTGTAGGGCAGGGCTCTGATTCAAAGAACAGGGCCATTGGACTGAGAAGCATTTCCTCGCCATCTGAGAAGAGCATGTGGTGTCAGTTTCTTTGTTGTTCTTAAGCACCTTTCCCAGGAAGCCACTTTAAGACCCTCCGATCCCAGCTCTCCACTTGAGTATCCCAAGTCAGTGCCCTCTTTCTTTCTTTCAAAGTTTTTATTGAATCTGTTACAACATTGCTTCCATTTTATGTTTTGTTTCTTCGGTTGCTACGCATGTGGGATCTTAATTCCACAACTAGGGACTGAACCTGCGCCCTCTGCTTTGGAAGGTAGATTTTTAACCACTGGACCACCAAGGAAGTTCCAATACCCTCTTTCACATCATTTTTTTTTTTTAAGTTTATGTACTTATTCTTGGCCACACCTCCCAGTATGTGGAATTTACCCCACCTGGGAACCTGTGCCCTCTCTGCATTGGAAACACAGAATTGCAACCACTGGACAACTAGGGAAGTCCTTCCACATCATTTTAGGCAAGATTTGTGGGCTAGCTCGCTTGTTTACATCATAAGGGATGTCAGGAAAGGTTACCTTTTCCCTCACAGTAGGAACTTTCATTGGGCAGAGTCTTTGAATGCTGTCTTCATAGGAGTGCTTACCTTCTGATTAACTTGGGGATTATTCGACTGCTGGGTGAACAGAAGGGCCATATTAGAAGCTTTTATGAACATGAATCCCATAACTAGGGACCTTGGGAAAGATATCTGAACAAAACATTAAGTATGAATAGAGCAGTGTCCTCAGCAATTAGGACACAGTTGTGGGCAATCAATCGCTAAGGAGAAATCACGTGTTTCTCACATATTTCCACTGCTCTTACAGTTCCCTCAGACAACTATCTGCATAAGAACAGCCTGCGTGAGGCTCCCCAAGTATAATATAATTGCCTGCTGTTAGGGAACCAGCAAGTTACATCAGGCTTAAGCCATCCACAACTTCTGTATTTGGGCTGAAACAAAAACTCCTGCCCTTGTGTGTTAGCAAAGCATCCATACATGCAGTCATCAGACTATTTTTTCAGTGAATGCATCCATGTCTTTGTAGGAATATATTACACCATCACAAAAAGACTCCTATCCCTTGGAAAAATAATAATGGGAAATAAGAAAACACCTCTCCTATGAGATAATAAAAGGATGCTAAAGATGCCATCTATAAAATAAAAAGGAAATAAAAACAGTGGAAGAATCCCAACAAGAGCTGAGGACAAACAAGAAAGCAAAACAGAAGCTCTGATGAAAAACAACAACAGTGAAGAAAAGGTTTTGGCAACAGCAGACCTGTATTTGCCCAATCGTGGGCAAATACAAACCTGTATTAGTACAATCGTGGGCTTCCCTGGTGGCTCAGCGGTTAAGAACCTGCCTGCAGTGCAGAAGTCTCAAGAGACACAGGTTTAATCCCTGGGTCGGGAAGATTCCTTGGAGGAGGACATGGCAACCCACCCTAGTATCTGTGCCAAGAAAATCCCATGGACAGAGGAGCCTGGTGGGCTACAGTGCATGGGGTCCCAAAGCGTTAGACACGACTGAGTGACTAAGCACGCATGCAAAGTTTCTGTGCCTGACAGTCTGGTATCAACATCTCCACGGTTTCCCTAACATGGTGAATCTGCTGATGCTGCTCACAGCTCTTCTAAAAACTGAGGCTGACTGAGAACACGGAAAATAGGGAGTTTCATGTTCTCTGAATGAAAGACGTCCGGAGGGTGATGGAAAAAAATGGCTCTGGGTTTAAAACACCAGTTTAAGGTTACCACAATCAGAACAGAAATCGAGCTGCTTTATGATTTGTAAAAGATTTCCAGCAATGCCCTTCAGGAACAAAGCCTGACTGATGATGGTTTCTAAAAAGGAACTGGGAGTGGAGTTCAGGTGGAGGGGCTGAGAGATGCTGACACAGTAACTTTGAGGTCTTCACAAAATCTGCTTCTGCTGGGTTTTGGCTTCCCNAAGATTTCCAGCAATGCCCTTCAGGAACAAAGCCTGACTGATGATGGTTTCTAAAAAGGAACTGGGAGTGGAGTTCAGGTGGAGGGGCTGAGAGATGCTGACACAGTAACTTTGAGGTCTTCACAAAATCTGCTTCTGCTGGGTTTTGGCTTCCCTACACAGTCCCTTGGAGATACTCTCTCTGGGATAGGTGCATGCAATTAAAAATGACCAAGGACTAGAGGGGAAAAAAAATAGACAATAATTTGGTCAAGAAGAAATATGCCCAGAGTCATTTTTTTCCAATCCAGTATCTTTCTTAATTAAGCACTTCCCAACCTCTGCTGAGAATACTAATAGTCATCTCATACTATACTACTCATTACTAATAAAACATATTTATGAAATGGAAATATAATGTGCCTATTTCCAAAATGTGGTTATAAATGACTTACTCTAAGCCACAATTTAAAATGGTTTGAGAAATGAGTCTTTAATAAAGAATTGATGAGGATGATGACTGCTGATAATAATTCTATTTGGTGAGATTACGTGGTTGGCTATGGCAATTTAAGCTGAGGTGACTGCCTCAAAAATTACTGCAAGTAACTAATATAGGGAAATTTAATTGATGATAAATATAGTGGTGGTATGTCAAGTCCTGAAAAAGTGAGCATGCAATTGAAGAATCCAGCATCATCTTGTCTGCTGATTACACTGTCATTACAAGCGCTGTCAGAATGCTATTTGTCTGACATATCTGCACATAGTAGGGATATAAACGGTGAGAGTAAGTGCCTATAATTATTCCTCAATGTGGGATCCTATGTGCAATTATAGTTCATCATAAACCCATTAACATTTAGAAAAAAACAATTATAGTATGGTTCAGAACAGAGCCATAACGGGGTTTGTAATCATCAGTTAAGTGGATGTTCAGCACGGTGAGAAAGTCTTCACACTGGGTGCAGAGGATCTAGCCTGAGCTTTTTATAAGGAGGGAAGAAAACCAACCACTGAAGCTCACTTCATTAATGATATTACTCCACTAATAGGTCAGAGTGTCTTGATTTGAACAGAGCATTGGATGTAACTTCTTTCACTGTCCTCTGAACAAAGACTGCTAGGCACACCAGCAGACCTGCAGAATATCATATTCACATATAATCTTACGAAACACCAGGCACTGCCCAAGACGGTGGAAAGCCACAGAAAAGACAGAACCCTGTCTATCAAGGGGTAGAAAGTCTAGAGGGGTGAAAAAATGAACAGGCAGTTAAATGAAAGATAATCAGTGATACATGTTGCAGTGATTATGTGAAGCAGGTGCTTCAAGAAGATGAAAGCTGAAAGTGGCCCAGAGAAGGCTTTGCAGAATAGGCAATTCTCTTTTTTAAAAAGTTTATTTTAATTGCCGATAAATTGTGATCTTTATTTATAATGTTGAAGTAAAACAAAACAGAAATAGACACTGGACTCTGGCTTCAGGGTTAGCTTTGGTGTGCCTCCCTTTCGTGATTCTGACTGAGCCTAAAAGGTGATTCTTTTTTCTTTTCACCAGAAATACTTTTATTTTTGTTTTTATTCTTAAGTCTGTTCATTTGTGCACACATTTTTTTCTTTTCTTTTTTCCTCCAGTTTCATTGAGATATAACTGGTATACCCCACTGTATGAGATTATTACTATAGCATAATGATTTAACTTTCATATATTGTGGAAACTACTATTATAAAAAATTTAATTACCAGCTGTCATCTCATATGGACACAAAAAAGCAAAAAGTTTTTTTCCTTGTAATCAGAACTCTTGGGATCTATGTTCTTACCTTTCACATTATCATACAGCTATGTTGATTATAGTCTTCATAATAATGCCATTTGCACTGAGATGGATGGATCTACACACTGTGACACCGAGTGAAGTCAGTCAGACCAAGAAAGACAACTATCACATGATATCACTTAGAGGTAGAGCTTAAAAAAATTGTACAAATGAATCTATTTACAAAACAGAAATAGAGTCACAGATGTAGAAAACAAACATGGTTACCGAGGGGGAAAGGAAGGAAGAGGGATAAATTGAGAGACTGGGATTGACATATACACACTGCTATGTATATAAAATAGATAACTAATAAGAACCTACTGTATAGCACAGGAAGTGCTATTATCAACACTCTGCAATGATTTATGTGGGAATAGAATCCGATTCACTTTGCTGTACAGCAGAAATTAACACAACATTATAAATTAACACTAATAAAATCAATTTAAGAAATGCAAAGTAAATGAAAAAGTCCTTCTTAAATAAGAAGTATAGCCATCATGTTCTCCATCACATTCCTAGTACTTACGTATCTATAATTGACCACCTTCGTGCAATCCCCAGCCCGCCCCTGAGATCTCATATCCACCTCTGGTAATCACGAGTCTGGTCTAAGAGGTGATTCTTGAGTCAAGTTTCAAAAGGATGAGTAGAATTTTGTGACTCACAGAAAATGTGGCCAAAGCCTTCCAGGCAGAGAACTAGCCCGTGTGAAGACAGGAAGAACATGTGTGTGTGAGGAACTGCGGCAGTGGGTCCCAGGGAATGTATGATGGTGGAGTGGGGACGAGATGAGGCTGCCAAGGCTGACAGAGGGCAGGTGATGGGGTTGGATGATGTGAGGGGTCTGGATTCTTCTGTGTAGTGATGGACAACCCCTGAAGGAATTTTACTCTCTGTTTACATTAATGATTTGTATACTGGCCTAGTAGTAAGCAGGAAGAATGATGACGACAAGGAAAAAAGAATACATCTTACTGGGCCACAAAAGGTTAAGTATTAATACTTGAAAACACAGATTCACAAACACTAATTTCTCTTGTCCTGCACTAGGAAAATCTTGTCTAAATGTGGTTTAAGTGAAAAGATTTAATAGTTAAAATTGATGCAAGCACCTTTAGGCTGCAAACAAGATGTGATGATTTTTATTGATCTCTGTGTTGGTCAAATGACATCTGGGTTTTGTGCATAGATCTGGGAATTTCATTTTTAAAAAGAGAGCATGTCAGAAAGAGGACAGTCTTGGTGACAAAGGGTCAGATCATCATGCTATATAAGGAAGAGTGAAACGGACTGGGAATGTCCAAGTTGGGAAAGAGAATATAGAAAAATATGAAAACTTTTCGTTAAGTTTTTTAAAGTTAGTTGTATATGAAAAGAAGCGAAGGTTTAATGGCAGTTATATGGAGATAGATGTCAGCTGAATGCAAGGAAGGACTTCCAAATCCTTCCATATCCAAAAAATGAAAATGATGATAAGCTGGGACTCTGACAGTTATCCTGACAAAGAAGGGTTTCAGAGGAGATTCCTGCTCTTGGCCAGAGTCTGAGCTGGATCAATTTGACAGTCCTTTCTACAGATTCTATAAAACTTGGCAATATATCCTGGCTTTATGATATCTGTAATTTCAAAATAACCAAAGATCCTACACAGTTTACATCTCTGAAAATTTAGTTCATGTTAAAATAATTACCTACTGTTTCTGTGCCAGGAGAATAAAACAATAAGACAGGATCCTATCACCTCTCTTGTCCTCGGGGCACACAGCAAGATTCTGTGTGCAAACAATGACCTTTTATGAAACTGGGGCCTGATCCCAGCTTGCCATTAGTCTGAAAGTAGAAATCATTAGAAACAGTCTTATTAACAATGGCGCTTATAGTGCACTTTGAGGATATGAAGGGTTCCTTTGAGTTATAAAGTGAAAGTTTTTCAGTCGTGTCCGACTCTTTGTGGGCCCACACACTAAAGCCTATCAGGCTCCTCTGTCCATGGGATTTCCCAGGCAAGAATATTGGAGTGCATAGCCATTTCCTTCTTCGAGGGATCTTGCCCACCTAGGGACTGAACTCGGATCTCCTGCATTGCAAGCGGATTTTTACCATTGAGTTACAAAACTGGAACAATAAAAGTGATGTTGAAAGAGCGTATCAGGACTCCACATTCTGGCTGCTATTCTATTAATATAAGGAGATTATCAAACCATTGAGAAGCTTTCTTTTCCAAATTTGTACCAATGACACAATTGTGATCATCAAAATCCCTCAGAGGATGGGAAGGTTTCAACTTTCATAAGCAAGGGACCATCAATGAAGTCATGGTGAGGAGGTTTCCAATTACTTGTTGCTAAACCAGTAGAAGTATCAATTTCATACACCAGAGATCCATTTCCACCTATTATTTATTATAAACTCCTCAGGGTAAAAATTAACTTTAGATTGCTGTTTTCAATTTTTTAATGATTTTTTTTTAAAGCCCAAATGAAGGTCTTTGATTCTGCTGGGGAAAAAAATAATCAACATTTAAAATCTTAAAATGAAAAATCTGGGTTCACCAAACATTTTAAGATTAATGACACCAAGTCCCAAACCTAAACCTAAGGTCCTGACAAGAGCCTTTAGAATTATTCACTCCCATTTCACTGTGGTCAATTTTCCCATATGATAAATACACCATTCCCTGCTTATTAATTACATAGCATGTTACAGATGGGCTTCCCCGATGGCTCAGATGGTCAAGAATCTGCCTGCAATTCGGGAGACCTGGGTTCAATCCCTGGGTTGGGAAGATCCCCTGGAGAAGGGAATGGCAACCCACTCCAGGATTCTTGCCTGGAGAATCCCATGTCCAGAGGAACCTGGCAGGCCACAGTCCATGGGTTGCAAAGAGTCGGACACAACTGAGTGAGTAAGCACATGCTACAGATATGCCATATAGTAACTTCTATCACCACCAAGAGGCTGTGGTCTTCCTGGTCCCAGGGACCAAGGAGACAGTCAGAAGAGCATTTCTCACCCGACAAAGGTACCAAATACAGGCACACACTGGAGAATGGCCTCAGACTCAAGCCCAGGATCACCTTCTCCCGTGGATGGCCAAAGCCAAGATTCTGAGCCTGTGTGTGGCCAGGAGACAAAAAAAATCAGTCAAACCGAATATGATATCCTGAGGAACAAAGGCCAGCACCATCCCAGGGAGCTGATGTCCCCACATATTTTAATCAGAATTGTTTTTCTCCAAACGTGCCGGAGGTTTGAAGGAGGAGTTGGTGTAGTTACTCTCTGTATCTTTAACCCCCCTGCAAAGAGAAGAGACAGTAAATACAGCAGGAATTTTGCCTGGCACATTTTTATGAAACGTACAGCCTCAAAAGGAAGGATGTGCAAAAGTTATTTCTAAAAAATATATATTTTTTAAAAAGAGAAGACCTTCAGATTAAAGTGAAACCCATAGAAAAGCAGAGACCCACGTGATCAAAGTCTGTGTAAACGAATGACCTTCGAGGTTACAAGGCAGTAAGCTTAAGTGTCTGATATTTGGATGTATCATCCTTGTGTGACCGCATGGGTACTTCCTCTTAAATTTTAAATAATAACCTCAGAAGAGAGGAGACACATCTCCTTTATTTCTAGTTAAGAAAAAACAACAGGCCACAGAGTGTAACAGTCATTTATGATTTTGCCGGTGTATTATCATCCAGTAATAAGTGCAACTTGAAACTGCCAATTATCTCATAAGAGGGGTATCACCTTTTCCCTTCTCAGTGACTCCATCAATAAATGTAGGTTCAGCACATGCTTCTTCACGTCACCAGCAGCGTTTCAGCCACAGAAATACACCAGGACCGCATAGAGGGGGAAAAACAACAACAGTCCAGACAAAAACAGTGAAGTCAGCGCAGCCTCTGGCTCAGGAAGCCAGAGAGGGGCTGGAGGAAGGCAGAGAAGGCCAGGGGGAGGGGAGCTGCGAGGAATCGCCTGGAGCAGTCGGTGGGTCGCACACACGCGGCGCTCGGCAGCAAACTCAGTTTACAAAGAGACATCTGTTCCATTACTCCAATGCATTGTGGCTAATTACATCCTGGCCCGTCTGTGAAATGACAGCCACTTATTCTCCAGTGAACCGTAAAATCTGTACATGTTCGATTTGGGGAATGGAGAGCAGGGCGTGGAGGCTGGAGTGGGAGGCAAGGCGAGTGGGCAAAGAGAAAGAGAAAAGACGGGAGAAAGCCCAAGAAATAAGGTTCTCTGGCAAGACGATCATGGTGGAAAGACGACAAGGAGAAATAGAGTATTCTGATGCCACAAGTTTGAGGGAAGAATCTGTTTACGCAGCTGTTGCTTTTCCTTCCTGTTCAAGGACCACAGTGCCCGGGGCTGGTGGGGACAGTCCTCCGTCACCCTGGGATGCGGCAGGGGGCAAACCAACTCGCCCATTTGCTTGAGTCCCCAGGGGCTTGTAAAGAGACGCAGCTGGCTGGAAGCAGGGGAAAGCTGCTGATGGAGTGCGGGCTGGGAGCTCTCCTGGAAGCTTTTTAGAAAAGTGAATGGCTATATCCTTGCTCACTCAGGGACGCCGCCTGAGAGTGGAGCCTCTTTGAGAGACTGCTTGTGGGGCGGGTTTCCTGAAGAACGGGAAGAAAGCTACAGCGAGGATTTTTAAGAGGAAAAAAAAAATCAGTGAAAGAAGCTGGGGGAAAAAAATAAAAGATGGTCTCTCATGCTTTTGGTTGGCATAAAAACTATCCTAGCAAAGATCCAAAATCACTTGGGTAACTTGGTGACAGGTACAAGGGAAACAAATGGAAAATATAGCATACTACTATTTTGGAATTAGACTTCAACCCACTGAGGGTTTTCATGGGAAACTTACCTTCATTCCCACACAAAAGTTTTCTATATTTACACACTTCTGGGGCAATCAAATCCCATGGACAGAGGAGCTTGGTAGGCTGCAGTCCACGGGGTCGCTAGGAGTCAGACACGACTGAGCAACTTCATTTTCACTTTTCATTTTCATGCACTGGAGAAGGAAATGGCAACCCACTCCAGTGTTCTTGCCTGGAGAATCCCAGGCATGGGGGAGCCTGGTGGGCTGCCGTCTGTGGGGTCGCACAGAGTCGGACACAACTGAAGCAACTTAGCAGCAGCAGCAGTGTGGTTAAACATCGATATTTCTTCCCTTTGGAACGCTACTATCTTCTGTAGATCACCATCACCAGCTTGAAAGAGCTGGTAGTTCTCTGGAGGGAGGGTTACCCCATAGCCTCTGCTTGCTGTTACCACTAGAAGTAGCAGCCTTGAAAATTCCAACTGCCACCCCTCTACAAGGCTGGGGTTTCCTGCGTGCCATCTGTATTTAAAACAGTGCTTTTCAAGCTTGGACGTGCACAGCAGTCACTGAAACTGTGGTAAACTGCAGAGTTCATTCAGTAGGTCCTGAACTCCGGCATTTCTAACAAGGTCCAAAGTGAAGTGGATGTTGCTAGCTTTCTGGAGCGCAGCAAGGGCTCTAAAATTACCACCCCCACTGCCACCTCTGTGCAGTAATAGTTGGGCTGGTGTCAGGGAAAGGTGGAATAAAGGAGAGTTTCTTGAACGTGAAGCACTGCATAGAACTGCTCTGGGAATTTTACTAAATTTTGAGTCAAAGTAATCTCAACTCTGGATTGACTACAGAGATGGTGAAAGTGTGACCACCCCTTCCTGGGGCTAAGGGGAGGGGAGTTAAGACTAGGTAGAGAGTGGGTGCGAAACATGAAACGCCCCGATTTTATGCTGACCCCAAGAAGTGAATAATGTACAGTTCTCGAGGGAAAAGTCATCGTAGAGGGGTCCTGGCCTGTTACTCACTTTCCACCAATATGTTTCCTGTATGAAGAAGCAAGGAAGAGGAAGATGAAGAAGCAGTGACGAAGACGAAGAAGCAATCAGCTCTAGCAAAAATCCCAGTTACAGGGACCGGGGATAGGACAAGGGTGTCTCCCTTCTGCTACGTGTTCTCACATAGTGATTTGGATTGATCAAAGTTAAACTAAAGTAAATGTTTTCATAAAGAGGGGACGCTAAGGGAGAGGGGTCACCCCTTTGCCCCAGATCACAGACGGCCTGTGTGCCCAGTGTGCACAGCACCCTTGGTTGTGGGCACAGGCGTAGCTCTGTCCCGTGTTGACAGTGAATGAGTTTTGGCTCATGCCCAGGACACCTGATATTACGCTGCAAATTCAAAGTGTTCTGTGAACGTTGCTGACCACTTAAGATGTGTGAGTTGAACCTTCATTTATCATTTGAGGTGTCCTAGCACTGATTTCATTTTAGTTTTTGCCATATTCTTTGCAGGCTCTGAGCCCATAGATTTCCATGAACCAGAAAGCCTGTGGTTGGGTTTACAAGTCCATCCAGCAGTGGGTATTAACACATAGATACCTAGAATAATATTACTGAATAAATGTTCACAGACTGGAAAACAGTTTAAAGGCTGAAATGAGGCTGCTGCTGCTGCTGCTAAGTCACTTCAGTCGTGTGCGACTCTGTGCGACCCCATAGATGGCAGCCCATCAGGCTCCCCCGTCCCTGGGATTCTCCAGGCAAGGACACTGGAGTGGGCTGCCATTTCCTTCTCCAATGCATGAAAGTGAAAAGTGAAAGTGAAGTCGCTTAGTCGTGTTCGACTCCCAGCAACCCCATGGACTGCCACCTACCAGCCTCCTCCATCCATGGGATTTTCCAGGCAAGAGTAATTCGACCTCCCCATTTTAGCAGTGGGACTCTCCCCATTTTCACTCAATGACCTGTAGTCACTAAGGGAAAATGAGTTACTGAGTCATGTCAGCTCCTGGACTTGAATCCAACCCTCTCAACTCTCAGTGGAAGCCTTGTCTATCACATTTTTATGATTTTCACCCAAATTTTAAGATATCTTTTCCAAAGAAGGCCTTAATTTCCTTCATACAATAACAGAAGAGTCCAATATTATTTTCACGAAGAGGGATGGAACTTACTGTGATTCAAAAGAAGCAAATCTAAATGCAAAATTAGAAGTGAAATCCCACTTATGTAATAAAAGAGAATAACTTTATAATTCAGGGAACTGATATTCAGGAGTATGTTTTTTTGCTCATCCTTAAAGGTAAGGGAGCCCCAAGTAAGGGTGTCTGGGGGCCGCACCGGAGGATGCAGATGAACCTTATCAGGGAAGACAGTGAAGGTGGTGACTTGTGTGACCCTGGGCTCCCCAGGCCCAAAATGCCAGTAAGAAGGTGTCAGACTCATCCTTCTGGCTCTGTACTTCCACAGTCATTTCTATACAGAGACTGCATTATAAAATGTACCAAAATAGTACACACATAACCAGATACATACAAATAAGAGGAGGAAAATGTTATAGAGACCAGACAAACATCTACACTTTAGCCACTCAATCAACCTGTCTGCTTTACATACCTACTGTCTGCCAACTCATCAGTACAAGAGAAGAATCTAGAAAGGGCAGGTGAGAAAAATCAAGCAATACAATAAAAATCACAGACCTCTACAGCAGAAGATTCCATGAGCAGGAGTTTGGTTGGTATTAGGAAGTACCCTCGGAGCATTGTTATGAGAACTACTTCCAATGCAAAACAACAAGGATAATCAACTTCAGTCAGTTATCAACTTCTACTGTCTTACTGCCGGATTAGAGGTGGTCAGATTATAAGTTAGAAATGGAATACCACAGTTCCCCAGGGGGTTAGCAAAGTGCCGGGGCACTCCTTTGACCTCATGGCAACAAGCCCTTCTCAGCTGCAAAGACTAAGGAATGCCGAAGAACACTGGCGACTGTATTCTTGGCTGAATACACCATTATTCCCACTTATAAAACAATACTGTTTTTATTATGATTCAACCATTTTTCCAAGAAGTTATGGCATGCTTACAGACCATCTTTAATTTGCTAGAGTTACCAACCCCAATACCAACCTCAATACCATTGCTTTTCCCGAAAGAGCCAGTTCAGGTCTCTCAAATAGAGTAAGAGAAGGTACACTTTCCACCACCTTTTTTTTTTTATAATACATTATATTATAGAATAGTTACATATATTATGCTATTACTGATGCTAAGTCACTTGAGTCGTGTCTGACTCTTTGCAACCCTATGTACCATAGCCCGCCAGGTTCCTCTGTCCATGGGATTCTCCAGGCAAAAATACTGGAGTGGGTTGCCATGCCCTCCTCCAGGGGATTGAACCCATGTCTTTTATGTCTCCTGCATTGGCAGGCAGGTTCTTTACCACTAGTGCCACCTGGGAAGCCCCAATATGTATGATATTAATTAGTGGGTTGCCACTCCCTTCTCCAGGGGATCTTCCTGACCCAGGGATCGAACCCAGGTCTCCTGCATTGCAGGCAGATGCTTTAACCTCTGAGCCACCAGGGAAGCCTTAATTATATATATACTCCAACAATTATTTCATGTCATTGTAAGGATAGTAAAAACTATTCTGACTGAATAAATAAAAGTCATGCTGTACCGTGTGCATGAGATGAAAAGGATGGAAGATAAGCTGGTGGAGAGATCTGCCACGCTAGATTATACTCCCAGTAAGGGAATGTCTGAATCAGCAGAGACTAGTCTGGAATGCATTTTCCTAGGCTGTAATTACTGGGATCATATAAGGTGTTGGATGGAGGCTGCCCTATACATGCCATTCTACCTAACTCCCTCTGTTAATAAAGGATATCTTCTTTTGGTTCCCAAACTACTCTTAACAGTAATATTAGCATGTATGTGACTCTTCTATTAATTTTTAACCAGGTACTAGATTTTAAACTTTCCTTTTGGGAATTATTCCCGAAAAAAAAACAAAAACAAAAACAAAAAACTGCATTTCAGCAGTATTTCCTTACCTTACAGATATTTACCTACCCTATAGATACTTCCTCCTATCTAGTATCATTTGAAGTCTAATTTGGGGGAGGATAGAGTGTCATTTAGATATTGTCTAACTTCATCTTTTTCTTCACCCCTGAGGATTCCTGCTTTGTCCACTGAACTAGATTGGGGAAGTCAAGATGCCATTCTTAGAAAAAGGAATTGTAAGCTTATTAAAATGCATTTCTAAGAAAAGGAAACTCTGGAAGTATTGCTGTTGAGGTCCCTGAATAAAAATTTTTTATTCTTGGTTCTTTACTCATTTGCTTTTTCCATTCTTTCCGTTGTAAAATGGGTGAATTGTGGAAATTTATTGTAAGAAAATGGCATTACATTATGCTTAGGATAAGACAAGGTTTTGCACATTCCAGGCTTTTTCACCCTGGAACAGAAAACCCATTATTATTATTCTCCACTAACTGCCACTTTTAAAGCATCTCTGTAGAATCAAGACATGGTATGCACTTCTCTTCCTCAGCAGTAATGGAGAGGTTCGCGATGGTGTGGGGGGCCTGTCTGGCACTTGGCACAGTGTCAGTGACTAAGGTCTCAACAGATTTCTGAGCTCTTCATTCCTGACCCACGGCTGAGCTCACATGAAAACACTCACCCAAAAACATTCAGGTGGAATAAGAACAAGCCTGAGCCACTTTCTCAATACATCGGAAAAAAGTTTGCAGGGCGCAGATTTCTGGAAGCCAGGTGGCTTGCGCATCTGCAAATCTGGCTTGAGACACCATTTGCCATCAAGAACGTGCTGGCATTGCTCCTCGTCAGAGCAACTTGCAATCCTCACACACACCCCCCTCCCCACTCCTCCTGGGGACCTAGGCATCTGATGCTCGGTCGGCATCCAAAGTTCATGGCTGTCCACTGTCACAGAAATCAGACCCTGTAAGGACCAGGGGTCAAGGGCTTCAGCACTCCCAGGACACTGGCTTCGCTAGGATGGAGACCAAGAACCAATGGCTTCTGACACATTACCCACATTCTGTCAAATACAAACCAGGATGAACTAGCTCATCTTCTGCTACCTGGTATCCCATCCCGGCCAACAGCTCTTATTCTTTTTTTTTAAAAAGGAGGGTACTTCTGTTGACATGCCTTTTACACCTCCCTCAAGAGGAACAGCGTTTGGGAGCAGAGATGCAGTGCGTGTGTACACCCAGCATGCGTTTCCTCATTCCCACCCTACATTGTTTGTTGAAATAAATATGGAAATAAGGCTGNAAAGGAGGGTACTTCTGTTGACATGCCTTTTACACCTCCCTCAAGAGGAACAGCGTTTGGGAGCAGAGATGCAGTGCGTGTGTACACCCAGCATGCGTTTCCTCATTCCCACCCTACATTGTTTGTTGAAATAAATATGGAAATAAGGCTGAGCAAGACAGCCAAGCCAGCCAAACTGAAATAAATTCATCACTCATGGGCTCTCGAGGGAAGGAAACCGTGCATTTTTTTCTAAATGATTATTTCTGAAGCACTGAAGGAATGGCTATATCGCTAATGAGGCCTGTACACCATGACTGCTGATTATAAATGACCCGCAAAGAGACAGGAGACGGTGGAGAGGAAGGGGAGGGGCCGGGGGGAANGAGCGACTTCACTTTCACTTTTCACTTTCATGCATTGGAGAAGGAAATGGCAACCCACTCCAGTGTTCTTGCCTGGAGAGTCCCAGGGATGGGGGAGCCTGGTGGGCTGCCGTCTATGGGGTCGCACAGAGTTGGACACGACTGAAGCGACTGAGCAGCAGCAGCAGCAGCAGCCGCAGCAGCATACATATGTCAGTATTACTTTCCTAACTCATCCCGCCCTCCCCTTTTCTCTCTGCATCCACACATCTGTTGTCTATGTCTCTGTCTCTATTCCTGTCCTGCAAATAGGCCCATCAATACCATTTTTCTAGATTTCCATAATTATTGTGTAATTATATGATATGTGTTTTTCTCTTTCTGACTTACTTCACTCTGTATGACAGACTCTAGGTCCATCCACATCTCTACAAATGACTCAGTCCCATCCCTCTGTTTTCTAAATCATCTGTGTGCTCTCATCCTGGAGAAAGGGAAATCAAGCTTGTTTAATCATCAACCTCTGTCTACTTTCAACTCCTAGTCAACAGACTTGGTCCTAGGGTTGCTCTGTGTCTTAAAATCTGTCTCTTATCCCTAGAGCTGGATCTGTTTGGATGTCTGAGGTTTCCAGAGGACTCGCCAGAGGATGAATGGGGTGTCGTAGGAGCAGGTGTCAGATGGTAAGCAATCCTGTTCTCGCCTTATTTGAATGTGAACTTCATCCTCTGCTACATGCTGGTGAATCATAAATCTCAGGGTCTGACACCTTTGGAGGTCTGAGGGAATGAAGCTGCTGCCAGATAAAAAGTGTTTCATGCAAAGAGATGAACCAATGTCAGAATAAAAAGTTTATCAAGGTGTATGTTAGAGGGAAAAAACTGTCCAAATCAAACGGCTTTGGGGATGTGTACAGTTAAAGCAATTTTAAAAAGCACTCTCTCGCTCCCTGGTTTTCAACACATGTCCTAGATTTATCACCTGAGTGCCATATCTATATGCACTACATAGTGTTCTGTGCTTCCTGTCCCAAAGGATTTCCGTTCTTCAGATTTAAAATCACCAGGGAATTTAGGAAGAGTGAAAAATATCCCCCAAAGGTGGTTTGATAAACCTAAACAGAAACCCTTACATTGTGTGGCTCCCTTTGCGTTGTGAAATGCTTTTCTGTGCGTTTTCTCATCTTTCTCATGGGCATTGAAGGTTTGATACCACGCAGGGGGCAGGAGACGAGTTCAGGTCTGTATGGGGCTGTTTTACAAACCCCTTCTTTCTAAGTTTTAATTTTCACATGACAACCAAGCGTTTCATGAGTCTATACGAGAACAAAATAGACGCATGATGAGGAAACCACTCATCACAATGCTTCGGGAAAACCGTCCTGTTCCAAATGTTGGCTCTGGAAAACTCCCCCTCACCTTGGGAATTGCGAAGGTCTCACTCCTTTCAGGGCAGCCACTGACCCCTTGTTCTTCCCCTGGATGTGCGCTTTTCCTTCAACTCCACATGCACCCACCTCTGCGAGTATCCTGGCCCATTCACGCTACACTCCCCTTCTATGGACCACAGGCTCCTTGACGGAAATGCCAATGTCTTGGTTTTCTAGGGTTTTTCTGGACATGGATCATTTTTAAAGCCTTTATTGAGTTTGCTACAATATTGTTTTGGTTTTATGTTTTGGCTTTTTGACCACGAGGCATGTGGGATCTTAGCTGCCTGATCAGGGATTGAACCCACACCCCCTGCATGGGAAAGCGAAGTCTTAACCACTGGACCATCAGTCCCCAGTGTCTTGTTTTTTATCTTTCCTGTTCTTAAGGGGCGAGGCTCTGGGAAGGATTCGGTACATATGGAATGAAGGGTCAGAAAAGTCCATGGCCAACAGGTACCTTACAGAAAGTGTGAGCGTGAGCTGGTGGAGTCAAAGAATCTTCTGAAGCAGTAAGCTGAACACAGTTTTTATCACTTGTGAAGTCAAATTCAAATACAGCACAAGAGAAGGCTCCCGAAAAAGATTCCCCTGTTAGAGAAAGGACAATTACAAGGACTTACAGCATGGGCAACCTGGAAGGACAGAGCGGTGCATGACGTTAACGCTCCTCTTCTAGCTTCCAGAACTTGTCAGGGTAGAAAGACAATGGGGGAAGGAGAATGAGCCAGCAGTGCTCAGAGTCAAATGCTAAGTCGGTCAGCGTCGGTCACTCGGCTGTGTCTGACTCTTTGCAGACACAAAGAGTCCCGTGGACTGTGCCCCTGCCACACTCCTCTGTCCACGGGGATTCTCCAGGCAGGCATACTGGAGTGGACTGCCACTCCCTTCTCCCAGTACAGAGGAGCCTTTAAATTTAAACTACCATAGCCTGAGGTTAACTACAGGAATCAGAAAGCAAACGAATGGCTTCCTCCTGATGCCTTATACCCAGGCAGCTAAGGCTGGAGTAAAGCCTCCTGTCTAAATTCCATGAAGTGCTGGAGTCTGAACTAAGGTTACACAGAAGCTGGGAGGAGTTTGTGCTTTTAAGAAAGATGGCCATCTTTCACCTCTCAACTTTGTCATTCCCAGAAGAGTACAGGGGAGCTCTGCTGGCCCAACCCTCTCACCAAAGGAAAGTAAATAAACTATCATAATCTTTGCTATCATTGAAGAACATTACTTGTAACTCTCAGGAGACAGCAATAAATAAATTGTACCTACATGCTATTTTGTAACATTAACAGATTTTCAAGACAATAATATATATACACCAAGGGGAGGCAAAACTGTGTGTAAGTATCCTTAGGTGCCTGCTAAATTGCCTCAGTTGTATTTGACTCTTTGTAACGCTATGAACTATATAGCCCATACTGGAGTGGGTTGCCATTCCCTCCTCCTGGGAATCTTCTAGACCCAGGGATTGAACTCAGGTCTCCTGCATTGCAGGCATATTCTTTACCACTGAGCCACTGGGGAAGCCCATCCATGAGGTTTCAAATTTTAAATTTTAGTAGTAGAAAAATGAAGGAATATCCAAGTAAGAAAGTCACGAAAACGCAACATAAAAGAAGATAATTAATTAGCATAGGTGTAAGGAAGTTTTGTAATTTTAAACAACAAAGAGAACCCAAAGCAAACAGGAAACACAAATATCAGTGATATTAAACACCAAAAAGCAAGAGGAGTGGGAGTCAGCTTAACCTCTGCAAGGGGTTTACTGCTGGCTGAGGCAGGAAGAGGTTTAAAGCAGATTAAGAAAGATAAACAATAAGCAGTCTGTCGAGCTACTCTTTATTTGGCTGCATGCATCCAGCCAAGCGGAAGGTCTGTGTTTGAGCTAGTGGGCTCACATACAGCCAAGGAAGCTAGGAGGACAGAGGATGGGGGAGTGCTTACTCTAGAACGTGATGGAAGTTCCAGACCCCATTGCTCCCACCTCACCCCTACCCAGTGAACATGAAAGGAAAACTGCCACCCTCAGACTCCAATCTGATAATTCCTGGATCTTCCTCTTTAGTGCATTAAAAAAAAAAAAAAAAACCCAACATATCAATAATAATTTTTCTGGCCTATTGTCTTAACTAAAATATCCCTGTTTATTCTTAAAATGACCGAACTTCGGAGGTTGGACAGTAAAGGTCATTGAATCCACCCATCAAATGGCCATCTGGTCTATCATCACGTCTATTGACAAGGACCTCATTTCTTCCTGAAGCAGTTACCATCCTCGAGCAGTTCTGATTATCAGCAAATTCTTCCTTAGATGGAGCTAAAATTTGTCTTTCTGAAATATCCACCTTCGGTCCCTGGGGAGAGAATAAATCTAAGCTGTCTAACAACATGAGAGCCTTTCAAACATTAGAAAACGCTATTATGTACTAGTCCAGTCTTTTCTGCTGCTGCTGTTGCTAAGTCATTTCAGTTGTGTCTGACTCTGTGTGACCCCAGAGACGGCAGCCCACCAGGCTCCCCAGTCCCTGGGATTCTCCAGGCAAGAACACTGGAGTGGGTTGCCATTTCCTTCTCCAATGCATGAAAGTGAAAAGTGAAAGTGAAGTCGCTCAGCCATGTCCCACTCTTAGCGACCCCATGGACTGCAGCCTACCAGGCTCCCCCATCCATGGGATTTTCCAGGCAAGTGTACTGGAGTGGGGTGCCATTGCTTTCTCCATCTTTTCCACTACAGGCTAAATATACGTTGTTCTTTTAACCTTTGATCATATGGGTTTAAGCTTTCTCACTATTTCTACCTTTCTCTGAACTCAGTCCAGTTTGTTTTCTATCTCTCAACATACTCACTGGACATAGGTCACATGCTGTGGTTTGGCAAGCACCAGTCATCATGAACCATCCCCATGTTTTTTGCGATTGTTGCTGTTCACTGTTCAGTGGCTTAGTCGTGTCTGACTCTCTACGACCCCACGAACTGCAGCACGCCAGGCTTCCCCTGTCCTTCACTGTCTCCCAGAGTTTGCTCAAACTCATATCCATTGAGTCGGTGATACCATCCAACCATCTCATCCTCTGTCGCCCCCTTCTCCTTCTGCCCTCAATCTTTCCCAGCATCGGGGTCTTTTCCAAAGAGTCGGCTCTTTGCATCGGGTGGCCAAAGTATCGAAGTATTTTGGGATTACCACACGGTTTGATCAGGCAGCTGCAGGCTGAAAGAAGTACTAGTCACATGTACTGAGCGAACATCTACGATGGAATGGGCACGGGGACATTTTACATACATTGAGTTAAGTTCTGAGAACTAGCCTGTGTGTGATGGCTGCCATGCTTCCTGTTTCACACCTAAGCCCCCAAAGACACAGAGAGGTTAATTAACTTGTTTAAAGTCACACAGTAACTGGCAAGCCATCCACTGAGTTCTGATACACTATATTTTGATTGACGCTGTCCAACATTCCAAAGTGTGGCGCTCTTTTTAGGCCTCCACTCCTTCCTTCAATGTACTGTATTCGTCATCCCTCCCAGCTCCATGCGATGTCCAACTCAATAAACGTGCCTTTTATAACTTCATCCAAGTCATTCATAAAATTTTGACCAGGACAGAACAATGGCTTGGTCGCCTAATGACTCTTGGCTCCTTTTTTTTTTTTGCAATGACAGTGGAAATTATTCCACTCGACCAAATTATGAGACTTTATTTTAAAAATGAATTCATTGTAAGTTCCTTGAATGCTTGTCACATATTTTTTTGCATCCCACACAGCTAGTTAATACTCGGTAAAAATCGTTGAAAGAAGGACTGTGTTCTGAAATATGAAGCCCGAGGGAGGGCTCAAGGCGGGTGGCTCACATATTGCCTGCAGCTCCAGAGTTACCAGGCCAGCAGTTTCTTCACTGCTGGCTGTTCGGTTATACCCCAGCCTCACCCTGTGGGCTCTTTTGTGCTTTCCACAAGCCATAGAGCAGTGAAGAGATCTGGGATGTAACGCCTTACAGACAGGAGACCTATCAGGACAAGGAGAATTTTAGAAGATGAACCATGTTTACGACTGAATTTATTAAAACTGGCTCAGAAGTCAGGTCATCTGTAATAAAGTCATGATGAGGAGTTATCTGTCCACCATGGCAAAACAGGAAGCGACTTAGCAGCAGCAGCAGAAGCTGGAGTAGAAGTAAAGAGAAGCTGGAGGCATACGCCTCACCTCTGAGGATGCCATCATGCATTATTCCTCTTCAGTTCTCAGAACATGATAACCCCACAATACCAGAGGGCAGCCCTGGTCTGAGAACCACCATCCATCTCAGCGTGCTGATGCGGAAGGTCAAAGCCTATCCCCAGATCTGCACTCACAGGAGGAACAGCCCTGATTTTATCTTGAAAAGTCTTGTCTTTTGACGCCATTGACACCAATGTTGATAATGACAACATTATCAAAGTCTCTCCTCTAATTTACATAAAATACCTTGAAGTACACTGGATTAAAGAATCGTGAATATAATGTTAACTTCCAAAATGATAACAAGCAATGGGTATTTCATAAGGGTCAGGAACAATGTTAACTGATTGACACACATTGTCTCCTTTAATGGTCACAACGACTTTATGAAAAATATACTAAAATTATTCCCAATTTACAGATAAGTAAACTGAGGCGGGGAGAGGGTAATCATCTTACTTGTAATGACCAGAACACTGAAGCTTGACTCCAGCACTGTTGAACACTTACCCGTTTAAATACAGTATGTGTTAGTCCAGGTCTTCCAAGAAATAGACACCAAGATGGTATTACAGGTGTCAAGAATTTTTTTTAAGGGAAAACACTTGTATGGGAGAGAATGGGGAGAGAGGCGTCAGATGGCAAAGCCAAGTGCCCCCAGGTGAAGATTAGAGGGGGACGGTCAGTGGGAGGGCCTTAACCTCACCATCTGGGGAGTCCCCGAGTCCTGTCAGCCGTCAGAGGAGCCCTGTGATGGGGGGAGCTGGGGGAGCCGGGGAAGGTCAGTCCATGTTTGGGTGGAAGCGGCCTCTGCAGTAAAGCAACGGTGGAGCCCACACAGCAGGGCCTTGAACTCCAGTTCAAGGTCAGCCAGACACAGGCTCTCATGCTGCCTCCAGGAGGCCTCAGGAGAGAGGCCCTCCGTTTGCTCTTAAGTGTAAAATGGAAGTCGCATCAGAAGGGTTGTCATCTGTCAGTGAAGACCTCTCAACACCCACAGCCAGAGTGGCTGGAATCACTAACCCTCAGGCCATGGAAGCAGAGGGACGTGACCCGTGGGAGTCTTAGCGGGACCCTGGGTCCTGGGAAAGGAGGATGGACTTGTTTCTTCCCAGCATCTGGAACAGACTCCCTTTAATCTCTCTGCTTCCAAAGTATGTTCTTCTGCAGATGATTTCCCGGATTCTCTGGAAAGCATTTGGGAGAGGGGGTTTCTTGTGGCCATATTCTAGAAAGTGCAACCAAAGAGAGGATTTGCTATGTGTGGATATCATGGCAATAAGTGGGAGAGTCCCAGGGATGGCTTCTGGTTGAGCAGACACTGCTAACACACAGCCGTTTAATCTTCTCTTTCTCATCCTCTTTCTCGTCCTCCATCAAGCCAACCATTGCTCTCCCACAAAATAAAGTGTGAAGACCCACTGTCGGTATTTTGTTGGAACCCGAGGAGAGCTGGGCTCACCTGCTCACTCGGGCCGCTGCCCTGCACCCATCCTGTCAGGCCTGGGTCAGGCACCACTTCCTCCTGCATCTCCTGAGTTCCGGCTCCAGCCCAGCCTGTGTGCAAGGGTCACACACACCCAGTGACGCTTTGCTGTCTACCTGCATGTACATATCCACCTGAACATACAGAAATGTACATAATATACACATATGCATATAAACCAGCTGGAACTAAAGCTTAAGGCCTCCCTTTTCCCTGGCAGAATGCAAGTCATCTCTCATTTTCCAGCCCTTGATCTCCTGACCTCTCTGTGGTGTTACGTGCTGGCCACCCTCGGACCTCAGGATGTCATTCCTAGCTGTCTTCAGACCCCCTGGAATCATTCTCTTTTCCTCTTTACTTGCCTAGTCCTTAAATACTGGTGCGCCCAAAGGCTTAACTTGGCTGGTTCTAAACTTGGCTGGTTCTAAACTTGGCTGGTTCTAAAACTTGGCTGGTTCTCCTCTCCGCGTGTACTTTCTCACCATAGGATTTTACCCACTCTCCCTACCAGAAACTGTAGGCAGCCTTGGCTCCTCCTTATAGTTTTTCCTCTTGTCCTCTGTGACATTGTCCTACCATCAAAAGTCAAACCAACCTATCATAAAATCGCCTCCCCATCACTATCTCACTGGGTTAAGCTTACTAATACGTATGAATGTCTGTCCAATGCCACACAATCGGTCAGGTGTTTTATGTACATTATTTCACAAGCCTTACAACAATCAAGCAAAAAAGATCCTATAAATTCCTATTCAGATAGGGAAACTGAACTCACAGAGATTTAGCTCATAGCCTAGAATTTAAATTTGGTCAAGAAGGGTCTTTACTTTGAATAGAGGTCTCAAGCTCCAAAGAGCAGGTTCCCTGGCAGCTCACCATTAGCCCCTGCCCTGACCCCCACCCCCAAAACACTTGCTTCTTCTGCCCAGTGAGGGCCTCCTGGCATGGACAGAATTACTATTTCCAAAAATGAGTATGACCATGTCTCTTCTTTTCTAGAAGCCTCTGTTGATTATACTCCACAATTAAGTCCTTACTAGCTGGTTTGGCCAGTGGTTACCAGGCTTGTTTGAACATTGGAATCACCTGGGGAGTTTTGAAAACCACTGATGTCTGCTTCCCACCCCAGAGGATGTGAATTCACTGGTCTGGAAAGTGGCTGGGTTTTGACATTTGTTTCATAAAATCCCAGGTCATTCTTAATGGACAAGCAAGTTCGGAAACCACTGAGTTAGGAACCAATGGCCCTTCTGTTTTGACTCTTTCCTAACTCTTCAGCAGCTATGGATCTCCTCAGCTTCAAACCCTGCTGTGGATTTAACCATCCAGTTCTCTGTCCTGGAATCCTTTCTCTCTTTGACCAACTTCTACATCCTTTGATATTCAGCTCAAACGTGCCTTTGAGCTTCTCTGCCCTGACCACCATTCTGCCCTCTGCTTTCATCACCAGCCACGCACACTCCCCTGTAATCTAGTTGTTTACCCGGAAGTTTCCCCAGATGTGTGCAGGTAAGGGTGGATACTTCTTCTCACCTGTGTATCTCCTTCCAGAACACAGTGCCCAGGAGGTGCTCTGTGCATGGATGGATGGATGAGCGAGTCAGTAAATACCTATATAGGAAGTGGAAGGATCATTTGTAGAGATGTGGACAGACCTAGAGGCTGTCATACAGAGTAAGTCAGAAAGAGAAAAACAAATGTCATGTATTAATGCATATCTGTGGAATCTAGAAAAATGGTACAGATGAACCTATTTGCAAAGTAGAGACAGAGACATAGTCACAGAGAACAAACGTAAGAATACCAAGGAGGGGTGGGAGGATGGGAAGAATTGGGAGATTGGGATTAACATATATACACTATTGATACTATATGTGAAATAACTAACTAATGAGAGCCTACTGTAGCACTCAGGAAACCCTCCCCAGGAGTCTGCGGTCACCTAAGTGGGAAGAAAACCCAAGGAGGAGGGGATATATGTATAAGTACCCAGGCGGCACTAGTGGTGAAGAACCCACCTGCCAGTGCAGGAGACGCAAGAGATGCAGGCTCAATCCCAGGGTCGGGAAGATCCCCTGGAGAACAGGGTGGCAGCCCACTCCAGTACTCTCGTCTGGAGAATCCTGTGGACAGAGGAGTCTGACGGGCTACAGTCCATAGCATCACAAAGAGCTGGACACGACTAGGGCGACTTAGCATGCATGCACATAGCTGATTGACTTTGCTGTACAGGGGAAGCTAATACTATATTGTAAGGCAACTATACTCCAATAAAATTAACTTAAAAAAAAGAAATCATACTTCTGGACTATCAGACTCGAGACCAAAATCCAGGTTGCAACGTGGAATGAAAAAGCTTGGGATGTGGAGCAGTATAGACATGAATTTGAACACTGGCTCTAGATACGAGCTATGTGATTCTTCTTAGGCTGTTGAAATACATGGAATTTCAGTTTCCTCTACAGCAAAATGGAAATAATAATAGCTATACCTTCATTATTGGGAAGGGGAAGGTAGAAACTGGTATTTGTGAAATGCTCAGCATAATGTCTCACCCTCAAGTATTAAAAAATGTGAGCTTTATTATTACCTCACTAAATTTGGTTTGTTCACTTGTGTACTGTGAGATTTTTGGAATATTACATACTTTTTCTGTCTTTTTCTCATCTATGAAATGTGCATAGTAATATTTCTCTCTCAAAAGGAAGGTGAAAGTCTTCACTGAAAGACTTTCAATTGTTCCCCAAGTGCACCATGTCCGTATTTACTTCCTAGTTTCTGATCTTTCTTCTACCTTCTGTGATAATACCAGAGAAAGCATTTTTCTTGTACCACAAACTCTTGGCATGCAAGGGAAATATATCCAAAAACATCCCTGCACCCAAATTTGCAAATACTACCAGAACAGATATGTTTCCCCAGAAAATACAACCAACTATGACTGAATATTTCATAAGGGTCACACCTTCAGATCCATAATGATTTGACCCAAACAGGACCAAAGAACTTTTTTTTTACAGCTTTTAAAATAATATCTGCCACAAAAATAATTTCCTAACACAGGTGTCAGTGACATCACTATTATAGTAACACCAGACATGAACTCAATCAGATTTGTAAAAGCTAAACAGTAGAGATGGATCATAACAGTCTCATCTCATGAGCACTGCTTTGAGGTAGATTACAAACAGGAACACAGAGGTGGAAAGATTTAGACTCGGGCCATTCTGGGCTCATTCACTGACTCTCATTTGCTTGTTCCTCATAGTGGCTTCAAATTCATACTCCAGGGACTTCCCTGGTGGTCCAGAATGAAGGTGAGTCCTTCATTCTGCACACCCAGTGAAGGGGCCTGGGTTTGATCCTCGGTCAGGGAACTAGATCCTGTATGCTTCAATAAGAGCTGGCACAGCCAAATAAATTTTCAAAAGACAGTCTAAAAAATTTCATACACCAGCATAATTATTAATACTGATACTATAGTTCTTTGGCTTTATTGTGATGAGTAAAAATCCTGAATAATATTCCTAATACTGGAAGTCAACTAGGTTCATTCACTGTTGCCTTACAGTGGTCATCAACATGTTTCCAGGCCAAGAGACAATGCTAGGTGGGGCTAAAGGACTCAAGGTCCCTCCAATTCCCTGCTTACTAACTTGATCAGGAATAGAGCTAAGTATGGATAAAAATACCTTAGTATTTTGGACAATAGTAATACAAAGTTGCATCTTAATTTTTTTTTTTTTGCTGTAAAGATAAATTATTCATTTTCTTCCCTCTTAGATAATTCAAATATTATATTCAGAAACAGAAAAAGGACTTGTGAAATGGAGACAAATGATAAATATCATTAGCATTTTCTTCAATTCTACAAACTATATTTCTGTGAAATTCAAAATATCTTTTCATCTTTAATTCTGCAAATAGTGTGATTTCAAATACAGCAACTTTCCTCTCTTGGTCTAGCTAAATCTTCAATATTTATACTGAATCATCTATGTAAGTTATTTCTCAATATTCAATATTCTAAAAAGCAATTTTTTTTCTTCTTGGGGAATCAGAATTAACCTTTAATTTTGTTCTCTTCTGAGGAGCACAATGGAATGCTTCATTCTGCAAGGGTTCCGATGCCAGTATACAGCAGGCAGTTGCCACAAGGTACAGAATTGAGATGCGGCCAGGTGACCTTGAGGAGAAATCATTTCCAGTCCTTGCTTTTAGCTCCAAAACCATCACTCTTTTGCCTTTCATATCTCTTGTCACTGAATTATAGAGCCCTTTGGCTTCTGGAGAAGCAGTTTTTCCCCTCAATTCTCTAACTAAACACAATAATAAATTGAGTCCCTATCTTTGTTAGAGGTCTGGCCTTTTCCCATCTTTTCATCAAACCCTCTTGCATCTATTTGGCTCCTCCCAACACCCCCTTCTGCCAAGTGAACTGAGCAAGATTAATGACAGTGACTTAAGCTCACTCCTCCCTGAGTCCACCTCCTCTTCACTTATGCCCTTAGACACAGGCATTAGGGGCCCCGGCCATGATTCCCAGCTTTACAGGGCCCACTGGGGTCTTCCTTTGGCCACCCCTCCCTGCCAGGACAGGTATTTGGCAGGGCCAATGCGAGAAGAGCCCATGTCTTCCCTTCTAGACTGTGTTCTGGACACCTGGAACCCTCACCTTCCCTCCCCAGAGAGCCTCAGTCTGCCTCCCCAGGCCCTTGCTCTGGAAGGTGGACACACACCTGTGTGCACTTTCAGGCCCCAAGAGTGGACAAGTATGCATGCAGGTGTCGGCTGGAAAGTCCCCTAAGTGTGGGAGGCCCCTCTGATATAGCACAGAGCCAAGGATGGGGAGAGAAGAGGGTCGTCCAGGGAACCCGACTGCTGCAGAACTGATTGCGTTTAAACGTGACTGACCCAGTAGCTCGAAGTTACAGTTGTCAAAGCCAGAGGATGGAACATATTTTACTTAGAACAAATAAATATGAAGCATACATTGGAAAAAACCCCAATGCTGGGAAAGACTGAGGGCAGAAGGAGAAGGGGGTGACAGAGGATGAGATGGTTGGATGGCATCACCAACTCAATCAATGGACATGAGTTTGAGCAAATTCTGGGAGCTAGTGAAGGACAGGGAGCCTGGCATGCTGCAGTCCATGGGGTCACAAAGAGTCAGATACGACTCAGCAACTGAACAACAAGCAACAAGCTCTTCTCCTGGGCCCATAAATGTTAGGGGCAGGCCTCTTTCTCCTCACCCAACAGTCCTCCTGCAGACCTCCTGCCAATGCCCATGCCAACTCCGCTATGATGACTACACAGAGTCTGGAACTTTCATGTTTTTCTTTCCTGTCCTGCCAACCAGGCCTCCTTCTTCACACTAAAGTGAAAGTGAAAGTGAAGTCGCTCAGTCATATCCGACTCTTTGCGTCCCCATGGACTGCAGCCTACCAGGCTCCTCCGTCCATGGAATTTTCCAGGCAAGAGTACTGGACTGGGTTGCCATTGCCTTCTCCAGGGGATCGTCCTGACCCATGGATCGAACCTGGGTCTCCCACTTTGCAGGCAGACACTTGACTGTCTGAGCCACCTGGGAAGCCCCTTCACACTATTCCTCTCCCTATTCAGATTCAGTTCCTGACAGAAGGCCCTGGAGTTAATTCATAAACAGGGAAGAGAAGCTGCGGTACGTCCCACTGGGAGGTTTTTGTGAAGCCTGGGTCCTCCTGGGTCAGCCCCTTTCCAACCTGGAACCCGCGTGCAGTGATAATCAGATAGACAGGTGACCCCTTTTTTCTTTACGGATTTTCCTCCCTCCTCACTGTGTTATTTCACTCTCCTCATTTCCAAAACGTGTTTCAGACACAGAGGGAGCGGCTGTGATGGAAGTCGGCCAAGCAAGGATAGAGGGTGGGGGAGCAGTGGGCAACTCCGGTTTGACGCTAATGATTTGTGTACAATTCAAGGTCAGAGAATGATATGTGAGGCTTGTGCGCCCACCCACACAAGCACACACAATTTAGCGCTTGATTATATCAGCATATAACACTAATACATCTCATGCTGCCTTGTTCACTTGCCTCTCCAATTAGAAGAGAACTCGGAGGGCAGGGACCACATGTTAAGCTGCCTTTGTTCCCCAGAACACCCACCACCTTATTAGGCACATAATAGGCATTTGATAAATACGTTTTGTTAAAAGAGGCTTGTCTCCATTAATGAAATAAACGTGTTCTTCAAGCGTTCTGAATCGAGTGAGTTTTTGGTAACGAGAATTCCATTTCCAGGCTACTACATTTGCAATGGGAATACTATGGTGAGTTCTTTTACAAAGCGGATCATCGTTCCATTTGGGTTGTCATATATTTGTAAATTCTTGAGCCTAAACCAGGGAATCTTATACTGGGGGTGGGGGAGGTGAGTGCCTATGAATTCCCTGTAATTGTATCCGCATTTGTTTTGGGAATGTGTATTTTTTCTGGTGATATTGTTGGAGCTTTCACTGTATTNGGGCCATTCTGGGCTCATTCACTGACTCTCATTTGCTTGTTCCTCATAGTGGCTTCAAATTCATACGCCAGGGACTTCCCTGGTGGTCCAGAATGAAGGTGAGTCCTTCATTCTGCACACCCAGTGAAGGGACCTGGGTTTGATCCTCGGTCAGGGAACTAGATCCTGTATGCTTCAATAAGAGCTGGCACAGCCAAATAAATTTTCAAAAGACAGTCTAAAAAATTTCATACACCAGCATAATTATTAATACTGATACTATAGTTCTTTGGCTTTATTGTGATGAGTAAAAATCCTGAATAATATTCCTAATACTGGAAGTCAACTAGGTTCATTCACTGTTGCCTTACAGTGGTCATCAACATGTTTCCAGGCCAAGAGACAATGCTAGGTGGGGCTAAAGGACTCAAGGTCCCTCCAATTCCCTGCTTACTAACTTGATCAGGAATAGAGCTAAGTATGGATAAAAATACCTTAGTATTTTGGACAATAGTAATACAAAGTTGCATCTTAATTTTTTTTTTTTTGCTGTAAAGATAAATTATTCATTTTCTTCCCTCTTAGATAATTCAAATATTATATTCAGAAACAGAAAAAGGACTTGTGAAATGGAGACAAATGATAAATATCATTAGCATTTTCTTCAATTCTACAAACTATATTTCTGTGAAATTCAAAATATCTTTTCATCTTTAATTCTGCAAATAGTGTGATTTCAAATACAGCAACTTTCCTCTCTTGGTCTAGCTAAATCTTCAATATTTATACTGAATCATCTATGTAAGTTATTTCTCAATATTCAATATTCTAAAAAGCAATTTTTTTTCTTCTTGGGGAATCAGAATTAACCTTTAATTTTGTTCTCTTCTGAGGAGCACAATGGAATGCTTCATTCTGCAAGGGTTCCGATGCCAGTATACAGCAGGCAGTTGCCACAAGGTACAGAATTGAGATGCGGCCAGGTGACCTTGAGGAGAAATCATTTCCAGTCCTTGCTTTTAGCTCCAAAACCATCACTCTTTTGCCTTTCATATCTCTTGTCACTGAATTATAGAGCCCTTTGGCTTCTGGAGAAGCAGTTTTTCCCCTCAATTCTCTAACTAAACACAATAATAAATTGAGTCCCTATCTTTGTTAGAGGTCTGGCCTTTTCCCATCTTTTCATCAAACCCTCTTGCATCTATTTGGCTCCTCCCAACACCCCCTTCTGCCAAGTGAACTGAGCAAGATTAATGACAGTGACTTAAGCTCACTCCTCCCTGAGTCCACCTCCTCTTCACTTATGCCCTTAGACACAGGCATTAGGGGCCCCGGCCATGATTCCCAGCTTTACAGGGCCCACTGGGGTCTTCCTTTGGCCACCCCTCCCTGCCAGGACAGGTATTTGGCAGGGCCAATGCGAGAAGAGCCCATGTCTTCCCTTCTAGACTGTGTTCTGGACACCTGGAACCCTCACCTTCCCTCCCCAGAGAGCCTCAGTCTGCCTCCCCAGGCCCTTGCTCTGGAAGGTGGACACACACCTGTGTGCACTTTCAGGCCCCAGGAGTGGACAAGTATGCATGCAGGTGTCGGCTGGAAAGTCCCCTAAGTGTGGGAGGCCCCTCTGATATAGCACAGAGCCAAGGATGGGGAGAGAAGAGGGTCGTCCAGGGAACCCGACTGCTGCAGAACTGATTGCGTTTAAACGTGACTGACCCAGTAGCTCGAAGTTACAGTTGTCAAAGCCAGAGGATGGAACATATTTTACTTAGAACAAATAAATATGAAGCATACATTGGAAAAAACCCCAATGCTGGGAAAGACTGAGGGCAGAAGGAGAAGGGGGTGACAGAGGATGAGATGGTTGGATGGCATCACCAACTCAATCAATGGACATGAGTTTGAGCAAATTCTGGGAGCTAGTGAAGGACAGGGAGCCTGGCATGCTGCAGTCCATGGGGTCACAAAGAGTCAGATACGACTCAGCAACTGAACAACAAGCAACAAGCTCTTCTCCTGGGCCCATAAATGTTAGGGGCAGGCCTCTTTCTCCTCACCCAACAGTCCTCCTGCAGACCTCCTGCCAATGCCCATGCCAACTCCGCTATGATGACTACACAGAGTCTGGAACTTTCATGTTTTTCTTTCCTGTCCTGCCAACCAGGCCTCCTTCTTCACACTAAAGTGAAAGTGAAAGTGAAGTCGCTCAGTCATATCCGACTCTTTGCGTCCCCATGGACTGCAGCCTACCAGGCTCCTCCGTCCATGGAATTTTCCAGGCAAGAGTACTGGACTGGGTTGCCATTGCCTTCTCCAGGGGATCGTCCTGACCCATGGATCGAACCTGGGTCTCCCACTTTGCAGGCAGACACTTGACTGTCTGAGCCACCTGGGAAGCCCCTTCACACTATTCCTCTCCCTATTCAGATTCAGTTCCTGACAGAAGGCCCTGGAGTTAATTCATAAACAGGGAAGAGAAGCTGCGGTACGTCCCACTGGGAGGTTTTTGTGAAGCCTGGGTCCTCCTGGGTCAGCCCCTTTCCAACCTGGAACCCGCGTGCAGTGATAATCAGATAGACAGGTGACCCCTTTTTTCTTTACGGATTTTCCTCCCTCCTCACTGTGTTATTTCACTCTCCTCATTTCCAAAACGTGTTTCAGACACAGAGGGAGCGGCTGTGATGGAAGTCGGCCAAGCAAGGATAGAGGGTGGGGGAGCAGTGGGCAACTCCGGTTTGACGCTAATGATTTGTGTACAATTCAAGGTCAGAGAATGATATGTGAGGCTTGTGCGCCCACCCACACAAGCACACACAATTTAGCGCTTGATTATATCAGCATATAACACTAATACATCTCATGCTGCCTTGTTCACTTGCCTCTCCAATTAGAAGAGAACTCGGAGGGCAGGGACCACATGTTAAGCTGCCTTTGTTCCCCAGAACACCCACCACCTTATTAGGCACATAATAGGCATTTGATAAATACGTTTTGTTAAAAGAGGCTTGTCTCCATTAATGAAATAAACGTGTTCTTCAAGCGTTCTGAATCGAGTGAGTTTTTGGTAACGAGAATTCCATTTCCAGGCTACTACATTTGCAATGGGAATACTATGGTGAGTTCTTTTACAAAGCGGATCATCGTTCCATTTGGGTTGTCATATATTTGTAAATTCTTGAGCCTAAACCAGGGAATCTTATACTGGGGGTGGGGGAGGTGAGTGCCTATGAATTCCCTGTAATTGTATCCGCATTTGTTTTGGGAATGTGTATTTTTTCTGGTGATATTGTTGGAGCTTTCACTGTATTCTCAGAGGGATGTTCTACTTAAAAAGAAAAAAAAAAAAAAAACTTTAAAATCTGAGCTTGGAAGGTATTAAGGAAGTTGGTCTAAGCTTCTGGGAAAATAATTCAGCAGCTTTGGTATGCAGAAAATACTAACTAGAGCTAACATCTGTTGAGCCTCTGTTCCACACCAAACATTTGATATTCACCATAGTTCATCTTCCTTGCAAGGTAGGCATTATCATCTCATTTTATAGATGAAGAAACTGAAGAGACCTGCCCAGGCACATGATTATTAAACATCCAAAGTGAGATTTGAAACAGGATCTGTTGGGTTCCAAAATAGGACAATTTTCACGAACTATTTGTCTCACTCTGATGCCCTACCTAAAATATTAATCATATAATAATAAATATATTAACTTTGGGTAGATTACTATTGTCCGCACTTCACAGATGGGAAAGCTGAAGTTAAGAAATACATATGAGAACCGACATGTGGACAAAGAGGGGGAAGGGGAGGGTGGGATGAACTGGGAGGGAGGCGCTGACATGTAACACTACCGTGAGTGAAACAGATGGCTCGTAGGAAGCTGCTCTGTGGCACAGGCAGCTCAGCTTGATGACCTAGAGGGCTGGGATGGGGTCGGAGGGAGGGACGCCCAAAAGTGAAGAAGTGAAAGTGACGTCGCTCAGTCGTGTCTGACTCTTTGCGACCTCATGGACTGTAGCCCACCAGGCTCCTCTGTCCATGGGATTTTCCAGGCAAGAGTACTGGAGTGGGTTGCCATTTCCTTCTCCAGGGATCTTCCTGACCCAGGGATCGAACCTTGGTCTCCTGCATTGTTGGCAGATGCTTCACCATCTGCGCCACAGGGAAGTCTAAAGTGNCCAGGCAAGAGTACTGGAGTGGGTTGCCATTTCCTTCTCCAGGGATCTTCCTGACCCAGGGATCGAACCTTGGTCTCCTGCATTGTTGGCAGATGCTTCACCATCTGCGCCACAGGGAAGTCTAAAGTGAAGGGATATATGTATGTATATATAACTGATTCACTTCACTGTACAGTAAAAACTAATGTAAAGTAATTATACTCCAATAAAAATTCAAATTCAAATTAAAAAATACATATGAAATTCAAATACAGATGATAACTTGCTGATAAGGAAAGGGGCTGATAAGGAAAAGGGGCTAGTGTTCACACTAAGGTCCATCCACGTCCTGGGCCCACTGCTTCTCACTGCCTTTCATAGCCCCTTGTGGGAACAGCCTGGCCTCCTCATGACTTTTACACAAAAATCATGTATGAGAGTCCCTGTGACTATCTCATGAAAAAATGGTGCCCAGTTTCAGTATACCATAATACTTTTTAATTGGAATTCTAGATGCTATTTCTGATACATGACTGTACTTAGGACTGTTTAGGAAAATAGCAACTGGGGCCCTCAGATGTAACAGTCCCCCTTCAAATCTCAAGGAATACTATTATACATTTAGCAGGAACTCAGAGACAGTACTGTTGATGCTGGGTATATATGGAAGGTTGGCCACAGGACCATCCAGAATTCATCTGATATTATGAATTCATTCCACTTAGCTACTCGACTTGATACAATGAATGTAGATTAATATATGAAAGCACTGTTAGCTCTTTGAGTGAAAATAATATTGAAATTCAGGTTTAATATGTAACCTGGAAGGCAGTTTTGCACAGTAGTTAAGCAAAGCCTGGGCCCTGAATTCAAAGAGATATGAGTTCAAATCTCCACCCTCCCACTGACCAGCTATGTGCCCTTAGGAAAAAAAATCACTTGACCTTTCCAAGCCTCAGCATTCTCACATAGAAAGGGAAATAATTACACAGTATGACGAGCTCTGTGAAGATTAAATGAAGACGTGTAGATAGGTTACGTAGAACAATGTTTGAAATATTGTATTTACTTTTAAAAGAGGTAGCATTTTGGCTTTTTGACTTCATGTCTAAAGAAACAGGATCAGGAATTTGTAGAATTTCTCCCTCGAAACCAAAACAGGATAAAGGATACAAATAAATTCTTCTCTTCGAGCGATAGCACTGGTATTAAAAAGAAACTCAATCCTGACCAAAAAAAAAGTTGACAGGAAAAGATTCTAAAATAAGCCTTTTCCTGTGCATAGGTTTAACCAAATTTCCTTCCTAATTATATTTATTACTGTTGACATTTTATTACTTAAAATAATTGTGTGTGATCCAGAGAGATCCATAGAGATGGGTGGGGCATGCTAAAATGTGCTATGGTCTTTCAGTACAAGTCAACGTTGGAACTAATTACAGTGTATCTGCGGGTTGGTTCCACATCTGCGGATTCAACCAACGGAGGATCAAAAATATTTGAAAAAAAAAATTCCATAAAGTGCTCCAAAGCAAAAGCATTTTCCTTGCAGCAACTGTTTACATAGCATATACATTGCAGAGGTATTATAAGGAGTTCCCTGGTGGTGGCTTAGACAGGAAAGAATCTGCCTACAGTGCAGGAGACTCAAGTTTGATCCCTG
>SJYV01055642.1:0-20588 GCA_006410875.1 Neotragus pygmaeus
AGAAAGTGAAGAGGAACTAAAAGCCTCTTGATGAAAGTGAAAGAGAAGAGTGAAAAAGTTGGCTTAAAGCTCAGCATTCAGATAACTAAGTTCATGGCATCTGGTCCCATCACTTTATGGGAAATAGATGGGGAAAAAGTGAACTCCGGGAGTTGGTGATGGACAAGAAGGCCTGGCGTTCTGCAATTCATGGGATCCCAAAAGTTGGACACGACTGAGTGACTGAACTGAACTGAACTGAGCAGCTGACTAATACACATAGTTTATACAGAAGATAGAGTAAAATTTTTCTGAAAGCAAAGCTTTTTAAGATTGATGGCTGTAATTTTAACTAATTATGGCAGATTTATTTGATAGACTTCTTCTTGGCAATGAGGACAGTTTAGGTTTGCCGACACAAAGAACCTAGTCATTAGCAATGGACAATATTTCATAAAGTTAGTGAAGGAAAGCCAAACACATCAGAGTTTTCAGTTTCTACATGGTTTTTAATTTTTTCCCTTGTTTTTGAAGGAAAGGTTAAAATCTTTAGCTGTCAGTTAAACATATTGCATTGCCTTCAGCTTCGTCCATGATGTGAAATATGATTAGGAATTACATGGGAAATGAATGACTTAAAAAAATTGTTCAAATATTCTTATTAGTGTTTACTGAGTGTATTAGTGCATATGTTGGAATAAGGAAGAACCAGACTATATACAAAAGAAGGATTGGTTGTTTATATATAGCTAGATCAATGGTACTAATTTGTCTACTTTTTGTGTGTAGACGTAAATCAGATTTTTCCCAAACCAGATTATCTACAAACCAGATTACCTACTCCTTGAATCATTTTATTTTGAGCAAATATATATTATTAAGCATCTGTTATTATATAAAATATGGTGCTAGCTGCCATGGCTGGATTGGTGATGGGGCAGGGGTTGACTGGGACAGAAATCTTGCCCTCTGGATAGGCTTTTCTATCCATAGCCTTGTATGTGTTTTCTGGCATAGCTACATAATAATACTAATATTGCATAATAATAATATAATATTATATAATAATATGTATATATTATTGTATATAGTATATTGTATATAATATGTAGTGTTATATAATAATACTACATCACTTCAGTCATGTCCGACTCTGTGCAACCCCGTAGACAGCAGCCCACCAGGCTTCCCCATCCCTGGGATTCTCCAGGCAAGAACACTGGAGTGGGTTGCCATTTCCTTCTCCAGTGTATGAAAGTGAAATGTGAAAATGAAGTCGCTCAGTTGTGCCCAACTCTTAGCGACTCCATGGACTGCAGCCTACCAGGCTCTTCCATCCATGGAATTTTCCAAGCAAGAGTACTGGAGTGGGGTGCCATTTCCTTCTCCGAATAATATTATAGCTACATAATAATAAATTCTGGGGATTNATGAAGTCGCTCAGTTGTGCCCAACTCTTAGCGACTCCATGGACTGCAGCCTACCAGGCTCTTCCATCCATGGAATTTTCCAAGCAAGAGTACTGGAGTGGGGTGCCATTTCCTTCTCCGAATAATATTATAGCTACATAATAATAAATTCTGGGGATTGAAAAAAATCTGCTTGCTTTCTTTACTGATTCAATGAATAATTAGTTGTGTGTGCACGTGTGTGTGTTGTCACTTCAGTTGTGTCTGATTCTGTGTGACCCTATGGACGGTAGCCTGCCAGGCTGCTCTGTTCATGGGATTCGCCAGGCAAGAATGCTGGAGTAGGTTGCCATGTCTTCCTCTAGAGGATCTTCCTGACCCAGGGATCAAACCCGGGTCTCACTTCTCCTGCATCGGTAGGCAGGTTCTTTGCCATACTTACTGTGCACTAAATATGTGTCAGATTTGAAAGTTCTAATGTTGCAGAGATAAATTTAACTATCATTTAAAATTAGAGGGAGATTTTCATTTAATCACTTATTTTACAAGTAAAGAGACTGATGCAGAGGCACCAAGTGATGACAACTCGTGGTCCCACAGATAGCCAGCAGCTTGAGCAGCTTGAGGTCTTGCTACAGTGTCTCCTTGGCTGCCCTGTCTGCTAGGAGTTAACCTCAGGACTTGGCTACTCTCAGGAAACTGTCTGGACAAAATGACTCTCCACCTGGGCAGTGTCCTCATTTGACTCCTACCTCATCCCAGCCTCAGTAGGAGTATTATATTCAGAAAATGAAATTATATACCATTAAAAAAAATCCTCCCGGTAATTGTTTTTAAAACAGTCCCTACTTTGTCCAAGTTTATTCCTTCCCCTTCCTTCAAAATTCCTATGATAAATTTAATCATTTCTCTTGTGATTTATTTTGTAATTTATTCCGCAAGTTCAACTGAGTAGACATTTTCAACTGCTTTATGAAAATGAGGGGAGAGTGGTTCTACAGTATTGTTTTTAGCATCAATTATCTGTGAAAAATATAGATATGTATTTAAGATGAAGACATGATTAAAGAGAGAATTATCAGGTGTATTGCTTCTTGCATGCTTCATTAGACTTTAGTGAAAGTGAAAGTGAAGTTGCTAAGCCGTGTCCGACTCTTTGCCACCCGTGGACTGTAGCCCACCAAGCTCCTCCATCCATGGGATTCTCCAGGCAAGAATACTGGAATGGGTTGCCATTTCCTTAACTTTTGGCTTAAATTTATATCAGTGATGAATAAAGTATGGGTTGGGGAGGAACAAATAAACAAGATTAGGAAACACNTAGCCCACCAAGCTCCTCCATCCATGGGATTCTCCAGGCAAGAATACTGGAATGGGTTGCCATTTCCTTAACTTTTGGCTTAAATTTATATCAGTGATGAATAAAGTATGGGTTGGGGAGGAACAAATAAACAAGATTAGGAAACACTTCTGTTGTTTTCCTCTCTGCCTTAGGGGAATAATACACAGATGAATAAAGTGGTGTATTTGGCATGTGAAGGAAGACAATGCAGTTTAGTATAAATAGTCACTGCCAGCATGAAGTTCAGTTCAGTTCAGTCGCTCAGTCGTGTTCAATTCTTTGCGACCCCCATGGACTGCAGCACGCCAGTCTTCCCTGTCCATGACGAGTAGAAAATGAAACATTCTGTGGAAAAAGAGAGGAAAAGAGTTGTGGGGATTAAGAGGATGGAAATGATCTTTTCCATTTATGCTGCTCACGTAGAGGTTTGTAGGGGAAGTGAGACTTGGATGAGGGTGAGTGGTTTGGATCCGAATGGAAAAAGATGTGCTAAGCTGATGAAACATCATGATTAAAGACATGAAAGAGATCAAATATTCAATGTGGCTTCAGAACATGTTATTTAATAGAAAATTAATGTGAGTCTGATTCATTTAGACTTTATTTTACAGGCCAGAGTTTGGTAAGCTGTAGTCTGGCCCAGGTTCTTTTCTGTAAATACTTTTATTGCAGCACAAGTGTGCTCAATTATTTGCAAATTGCCTATGGCTGCATTGTACCACATTGGCAGAGTTGAGTCATCCAGCAGAGACCATATTGCCCTCAAAGCCTAAGGAATTTTCTCTAAAAGGCTAGATAGTAAATATTTGCTGAGTCCCACTTTAGACCATAGTTCTGATCCTTTCAAGAGACTGGCACAGAAAGGTTTTCAGGAGAGTTTGTCAGATGGTCCTTATTGGAGGGGATGGGTGATGAGGAGGCTTATAAGATTTTTGAATTAATCTAGTCCAGGGTCTTCTAGTGGGGATGGAGAGGCTTTAAATTCTAAATAGATTAAGTAGATGGAATCAATGGGTTCTGGAGAAAGATTTGATGAGAGAGGCCGTGGAAAGGGAAGAGGCAGGGCTGAATGAAGGATTTTCAGCTTGAGTGACTGTATGGTTGATGGTGCCACAGAAACAGGGAACGCAGAAGGACAAATGCTTGTAAAAATTTCAATGACCTGTCTGAGATAGAACACTGACATGTCTGGTAGAGGACTCAGTATGACCACATAAGGTGAAAACCTTATGGTTTTTGCAGGACCCAGGAATATTTACCACAGTGAACTGTGGAAAGTTTTATCTTATTCTTCACATTTAAATGTATCAAATTCCTATGAGCATTATTTTTATGACTGTTATGGGCATTTTTTAAAAAAGTTTGACCTTTTGGGTTAATGAAGTCATTTTAAGTAGAAAAACTTTCTTGCCCTTTGAAATATTTTAAATTGGTTCAAAAAAACTTTTCTAAAGTACTTCAACACATAAATAGCAATGCTACTAGAATGGAATGAGAAGGTTCCAGCAACCTTAAATTTTTATTCAAAGTCAAATCCTTACTTGAATTATATGAAGAGAATTTTTGACTTTTACATTTTGATCTACAGTAATTGCTTTTTGTTATAAAGGTAATGCCTACTTATAAAATTTTTAAATCATCAGAGTATACGTAGCCCACAACTCCTCCATTTCAAGCTGTTGACTTTTGCTAATAGTTTGAGATATACTGTGGAGATATTAAGTCCTTTACTAGTGTTACAAAGACACAACAATCATTTGCTAACTGTACCTTTATAACTTCAAATACATGATATTTGTTGTTGTTTAGTTTCTAAGTTGTGTCTAACTCTTTTGCAACTCCATCGACTGTAGCCCGCCAGGCTCCTCCATCCATGGAATTTCCCAGGCAAGAATATTGAAGTGGGTTGCCATGTCTTCCTCCAGGAGATCTTGCCAACCCAGGGATAAAACCTGTGTTTCTTGGATTGGCAGGCAGATTCTGTACCTTTGAGCCACCAGGAAAGTTCGAATGCATGATGCTACGTGCGGAATATCTGAATCGGTTTGGTCCAAGTCTCCAATCATATGATTCTCTGACATAATGAGCTCTTTTTATCCATCTCTCCAGACAATTTATTGGGTCCTGTGCCTCAGAGGGTTTGGTTTATTTGCCTTACCTCTCAGGGCTTAGTAACTGGTAACTGGTCTTATAAAGCTAGTTTTATTTCCTAACCTTCAGTATTTAAAAAAGAAAATTATATCAGCAACTAGTAGTCTTGAAGAAAATACCCCTGAGAGAAAAAATAGGGTTATCCTACAAGGCAGAAATCTAAAGTGGTCATACTTATGAAATCAGTTGTACTTATTTATAATAAAAAGAGAAACTTGAGATATTTATATAAATACTTTGTGAAGTCAGATTAATTCAGTTTAAATAAACATGGAGGGGAGTTGGCTTGAGGTTTTAGTCAGAACAAATTTATTCTGATTTAAAATTTATCTTAAAATGTGTATTTGGCTAAAAATAAAATTATTTAAAACTACAGACATGTATAAATTTAAAAGTAAGTTTTTGTTCTACCTCTCATTTTTTTCAGGTCCCTTTCCTATCATAACAAAAATGTTAATTTTTTAAACTTTTTTGAAAGATTATTATAGTATTAATTTTTAATTTTTGTAGCAATATCTTGATGAGAAATAAGCACTACTTTTCCCATCATTTTATGCTTAAAGGAACAGAAGCATAAAGAGTTTGTTACTAACTTTCCTATGGTTACTTAGATGGCAAGTGATAGAACTGAAATTAGAATTAGAAACCCATCTGTTAGACTTCAGATTGTGCGAACTGAATGACTTTATGATTATATTATTAACAGTATTAAAATTTTTCTATCCATTGATCCTAAAAAAAAGAAAAATTAAATGCCAAATATGCGTGTTTGTATATATGTATATATATGTAGCTAGATAGATATGTTTTAATTTCGAAGTTCTTTTTGGTAACAAAAAGCAATGGTAAAATTTTAGAATGAAAAAAAATGGTGTAGTTCTCTGAATTCAGCTTTTCTTTTACTAATTTTTAAAAATTGCCTCGGCATAATTACTAAGTTTAATTTCACATTAGCAACATTTTAATCTTTTTTTTTTTATTTTAAAGATTCAGAAGTGGACTATCTGGTGGGGGCGAGTATGTCAAGGAATTTTTGCTTGTAAAGTCTGGTTCACCATGAAAGGGAAAGAGGAAACAGAGGGTAGGAAGCTTCCTTTTTAAAGCCCAGGACTTGGAGGTTGCATGAACATACCAATTCTACTCAAATTTCACTGGAGTGGATTGCCATTTCCTTCTCCAGGGAATCTTACTGACCCAGAGATTGAACCCATGTCTCCTGCATCATCTGCATTGGCAGACAGATTCTTTATCAGCTGAGCCATAGGGGAAGCCCAAATTCATGTACAGAAAGTAATTGAATGTTGCCTGATACATACTACTATGTTAGCATATTAACAAACTCCTCAAGAGCAAGTCTGGCAAAGTGTGTGGAACAGCCTCCTTACTTCCCAGTTCAGATATCATAGCAGGGGCTTCCTTGGTGGTCCAGTGGTTAAGACTCTGCACTTCCACTGCAGTGGGCATGGGTTTGGTTCCTGGTGGGGGAACTAAGATCCTGCATGTAGCATGTGTGGCCAAAAATAAAACCAACAACGTCCCCAGTCCTTCCTTGCTGGTACCCCCTTCCTGCCTCTGCACCACTCCAGATATCACAGAAGTGTATTTGGACTATTGGCTATTAGGAAGACCCGGTGCTGAATTAAAGACCATTTGTGTACTCTTTTTGTTTGCCACCTGGGATGGCAAGTCATGAAATTATCATCTTTGGAAATCATTGGTTTTGTTAAAAAAAGATGCAGAAGAATTTGTGGTTGTAGCAAGAACAGAGAACTTATTGCAGAGAGGAAACAGGTAATGTGTGTCACATTTCATATTATAAGTCATTGTGATTCTCTGGATGAACTGTGAGTAATACAATCTTCAGAAAAATCAATGAAATTATAAATTTAATTTTTAACATTTTTAAATATATTGAGCTTTATTTTTTTTATTTTTATTTTTTTAATTAATTAATTTATTTATTTTTTGATTTGACTTTACAATACTCTGTTGGGTTTGCCATACATCGACATGAATCCACCACAGGTGTACATAAGCTCCCAAAAGATACACATGTCTGTATGCATTTAGTTTAGGATTTCAGGCTAAATAGTGATTCAAATTTACATTTATATTCATGACATTTAGTAGGTGGAAACATTTTGTCAAAGGTAATGAAATCTGCAGAAATTATAGTTGAGTACAAATTAGAAAGAAACATTAGGCAGTTACAACGGCAGCCTCTGTCAGTAATAGCACTTCTACTATGTTATACAACAAGTTACTGATTTTTAACTTTTCAACACTTTTGGAATTTTGATTTTGGAGAGTAAATGATTATTGAAAAAAGTAAGACTAATACCAAAAAAGCTGTCTTTTATTTGAACTTCATTACCAGTGTAACATAAACACTAATAACTTAATACAATCCATATAATTTAAGTTGAGGGAGAGTTGTTTGGTTTCCTCTGCAAATAGTTGAAATTAATCTGATGTTGGATTCTAAATTCTGATTTTTATTAGAAAAAAATAATTTCTTGGTTTATATCTCTAAATTTTGAAAACTGTATTGTAAAACTTCTTTTCCCCCCCTCATCAAACAGCTTTAATGTTATATNAAATTAATCTGATGTTGGATTCTAAATTCTGATTTTTATTAGAAAAAAATAATTTCTTGGTTTATATCTCTAAATTTTGAAAACTGTATTGTAAAACTTCTTTTCCCCCCCTCATCAAACAGCTTTAATGTTATATTTGCTGGTGGTCCAGAAGAAGTTCTTAAAAAGTTTCAAAAGTCAAACCACAAAGTGGTCTTTGCAGCTGATGGAATTCTGTGGCCAGATAAAAGACTAGCAGACAAGTATCCCATTGTGCACATTGGGAAACGCTACCTGAATTCAGGAGGTAAGTAAGATACTGGAAGAAAATTATAATGTGAGTCATGGATTAAAATATTGATGAAACCACCTTTTTAAAAAATATGTGACTATAGACATGTTTTAAATAACTATTATCTTCTTATTACTATGGAAAAATTATATCTGTTTAAATTCACAATTTGTTTTATAGTTGACAAAACATTCTCATCTGTTATATCATATGATGCTCCTAAAAACACTAGTAATGTGTTATTACTAGTGTAAATGTTATTTATATGTAAATGTTATTATTTCTACATTATAAGTGAGAAAACCATGTTTCCCTAATTTAAGTGACTTCTCCAATAGGCATTCAGTTATTAAAGGAAAAACTACAGGGATTCTGGTCTTCTGACTATAATTTCATTAAGAATTTGCTGGCTCTAGGTTAATGGGCTTAGTAAATTCCCTTACTTAGGAAAAACTGCAGCTACACTTGGGTTGCGTTAACAAATAGGCATTAACTTTATCTATATTTTAAACAAACGGCCTGGTGGCTCAGATGGTAGAGAATCTGCATGCCGACGCAGGAGATCCAGGTTTGATCCCTGGGTCAGGAAGATCCCCTGGGAGAAGGCCATAGCAACCCACTCCAGTATTCTTGCCTGGAGAATTCCATGAACAGAGGAGCCTGGTGGGCTACCGTCCACGGAGTTGCAAAGATTTGGACAAGCCTGAGTGACTAACACTTTGGCTTTCTTTCACTTTTATTTTCTTATTTTAAATATATCAGAGTAAATGATTTGTCTTGAAATCCCTAGTCAAAAAGATTCAACTTGAGTGCCTAAGTGAACTTAAAGTACTGCCTTAGCTATACCACTATGATAATAATGAAATAAATGATCAAGTTTCCCCCTTCCATCAAAAAATAAAATGAAGTTTGACTTTAGATATTATTTTATTTCTTTAGACTGAGATTAAGTAAAAATATAGCCAGAAAACGTGGATATAGGACAGGTAACTTGTCAGAGAAACAGTGTTGAGTGGAAATTGTAAGTAAGCCACAATGGAAAGACAGATTTTATTGTGAATTACATGAAATAACCGGTTGTATTCAGGCCAGTTCAAATAAGTGCTGTTTGAGATAGCAGATCTGGGTTTTAGACTTCACTCAGTTACTTTTGTACATGAAACTTTTGACAAGTAACTTAGTTACAGGTCTACTCACCTGCATTTTCTTTTAGAAACCCATTTCCATGGTGATTCTTTGGAACACTGTCAGCCCATATAAATTTGCTCTTCTGAAACCTTAAATCTTAGTGTGTACTGCCAAGTTTCAGCTCCTTTTATTTCTCTTCAATACATTTTTTCATTCATGGTTTTGGGGGTCTCCTGACCATTTTCTTTTTCTCCTAATTTATCTACCATATTTGGGTTTTACTTCAACATTCAAGTCTGAACCTAGGGTTTCTCATATTGGTCACATTGTCCTCTTAGATTTACAGTAAAGATGGCTGCCTGCTCTTGACTTCTCTGTCCAGACAATTTTAAATGAGAATGAGAACTCCATCTGCTCCCAATTGTCAGAACCTCAGTGATACGTGGCTTATCTTTACTCTAAGTCCTAGCTAGATTAAAAGCCACTTAGCCATGGAATTCTGGATGAGTTTTACTTTGTATTTATTAGTTTTTCTAAACATGACATACTTAGTGAAACATAACATATGTAAAAGCTAGATAGTGAAATATTTACTCAAAAATCTAAATTTCAAACAGAGGCATAGTACTTTGGAAGCAGCAAAACTAGCGAGTGCCTTTGTGAGCAAGTTTAATTAAGGAGAATGTGTTTTTAAGTGAGAAAGTGATCATGAAAAATGAAAGTGTTAGTCTCTCCGTCATGTTCTGCTGCTGCTGCTGCTAAGTCACTTCAGTCGTGCCAGACTCTGTATGACTTCATAGATGGCAGCCCACAGGCCCCTCTGTCCATGGGATTCTCCAGGCAAGAATACGGGAGTGGGTTTCCCTTATTGGCTCCAGGGGATCTTTATGACTCAGGGATCGAACCTAGGTATCCTGCATTGCAGGCAAATTCTTTATGATCCGAGCCATCAGGGAAGCCCAAAAGTGATCAGACAGGGTATCAGAACATCATCCTTATTCCTTCTGTAGTCATAATAATTAAAGAAATGCTAGAAGATCTAAGTATGTTCAATAAAAGTTTACGTAAATTTATGAATGATATAGAGAGTTATTTAAGAGACATGAGTTTTGTTTTTGTGTACCTCATTTAGTTAAAAAAATCATGGAGAGTAAACATGTTTCCTTATGAGGAAAATGGTGGAATATTAGAAACTTTAGTCTTCTGAAATAGTATGGCAGTTTAATAGAAAAATGTACACCATAAACTACATATAACATGCTTTGAAAATAAATGTAATTCCTCCTCATTTTAAAAGACATTTTTATTTATAAAAAGGATAAGGAAACATAATTTTTGAAAAACAGNCATTTAGTTAAAAAAATCATGGAGAGTAAACATGTTTCCTTATGAGGAAAATGGTGGAATATTAGAAACTTTAGTCTTCTGAAATAGTATGGCAGTTTAATAGAAAAATGTACACCATAAACTACATATAACATGCTTTGAAAATAAATGTAATTCCTCCTCATTTTAAAAGACATTTTTATTTATAAAAAGGATAAGGAAACATAATTTTTGAAAAACAGTAATATAAACCATTGGAAAATGTCATATGTTGCTGCTTAGACATGTTTTTTTTTTTAATCACAGAAGATTAGTTTTAAGAGTTAAAAAATATATATTTTTCAGTGTTTTAAGATTTTTCTAATTTGGCAAAAATGAGGAAAAATGAGCCACCAGTGACTGATTTAGTCATGTTTTCATTTTGTCTTGTTTTCTCTAGTTAACAATAATTTTCCTGCCTATTTCTTTTAATTCTTTTATTACTATGAGGACATTTTAATTTTGAGGATAATAAGGTTTCTTTTCAATTTTCAGGAGTAAAATTGCTCCTTGTTAAAAGTATTGCATATCAATGAAACGTAGCAGTTTGGCTGCATTTGTGAAATTTAGAGGAAGACTCAAACACAGGGAAAAATGATCCTGTTGTCTTTGTCTTTTATAGACAACTGTTGTTGGCATATTGAATGCTTGTGCTCTAAGGCCAAGGTAAAAAATCCAATTTTAGACTTCCTTTTTCCAGACCATGACAAAACCTAGCCAGAAAATGGTTTAGCAGACATAGTAATGACTAGCTCAGTGAAGGAAGAATTCCCAAAATGTCCTAGATATAAAATTTCTTTGGGATGTTTGCAGTCGGTGACAAATCCAACATTCTTTTGATTGTGTTAGCATCTCTGGCACTGACATTAAAACCACTGTAGTATTTTTTTTTTTTTTTCCCAGAAACAGTGAATCTTTTACACAGGATCTAAGAACAGCATTTCAGAAGAAAGAAAATTCTTCTGACTTTGATTTTTTGCTAGTAACTCTTTTTTTCCCTGACATGTGTTCAAAAACATTAGTTCCCTCTTGTATCAATTAATCTGGGGAGACGGGTTGAATGGATGGGTTGTAGTAGTATGAAAGCATATATACTACCTTAAGTAAAATAGATAGCTGGTGAGACTTTGTTGTATGACTCTGTGACAACCTAGAGGGGTTGGATGGAGTGGGAGGTGGGAGGGAAGTTCAAGAGGGAGGGGACATATGTATACTTATGGCTCATTCATGTTGATGTATGGCAGAAACCAATACAATATTGTAAAGCCATTATCCTTTAATTAAAAATAAATGAATTAAAGAATTAATTCGGGGAATGTGTTTATTCAAAGAGAGTCTTTTATTTGCACTTGATAGTAAAAACTTTTTCTGTTTGAATTTATATATGAAACAAAGGACACCCAATAACTCATACTTCTCTCATGGTGAGCTGTGAAATTCTAAACTATGGATTAGGACTAATAGCTTTACAAATCTATGCAACTGGTCTATGAAATTAACACAGACATGAGTTTTGGTCTTTGAATTCTAGATCCTCTATTCATTCTCTTTTCTATTGCAGGATTTATTGGTTATGCTCCTTATATCAACCGTATAGTTCAACAGTGGAATCTCCAGGATAATGATGACGATCAGTTATTTTACACTAAAATTTACATTGATCCACTGAGGAGGGTAGGTAATAGCTCTCACTTTCAATGTAATGTCTGGGTTCAAGTGGCTACTGTCATTCCAGTCATTGCATCCATATTCTGGGCAATTTTACAGGCAGAATAATAAATATGGGGCCATCTCAGTTGTGTCAACTCTAAGGAGCCTATCTGGAAGTCTCACAAAATGCTTTCTTATACTTTTCTTTGATCAGAACATATGTATTTGGCTACACATAATATGGAAAGGGTTCCCTGGTGGCTCAGTCAGTAAAAAATCTGCTTGCAATGCAGGAAACTGAGGTTAGATCCCTCAGTCAGGAAGATCCCTGGAGAAGGAAATGGCAACCCACTCCAATATTCTTGCCTGGGAAATCCCATGGACAGAGGAGCCTAGTGGGCCACAGTCCATGGGGTCGCCAGTGTCAGACATGACTTAGCAACTAAACCACACACACAGCATATTACAAAATGCAGAGGAGTTGTGTTCTTTAGTTGTGTTTCAAGCACATGTGTTCTACTAAAATCTGAATTCTCTTATTAAGAAGAAGAATGTTGGGAACAAGAGCACCTTGCCTTAAACCCTAAGGACGATATTCCTGAGATTGATTTAAATGGAATTTTGGAGAAAAGTAAAAACAAAGTTCTTTAATTTGTTAGATACTATTTTCAGTATAATTACCTAATATAAGTTAATGTTCCATAAGTTTATTTTGTATAATCAACACAGTTCTAAAATTTACTCGGTTGTGTGTTTCAGGGTACTGTCATTAGGAAACAAGTGTTTTTTTTTTTTTTTTTTTTAAAGTATATTTTAGAGTGAGTTTGCACTGTCTGCTTTTGTATTTTTGATAAATACTATCTAAATATTTTTAGATACTTCTTAAGAAACTTTATTCTTAAAAAAAATTTTTTTTTAAACTGTCTCTTATGTGACTGACACAAACAGCCTGAGGACTTGAACTCTCATTCGAGAGGAGAACCTACTCTTGGCATGAGGGCAAGCTCTTGCAGCTTGATGCCTGTCTTTCTGAGTGTAATTCCACAGTTAAAGTGCTCTGAGTGTTATTTAATTGTTTTTGCTTTAGGATGCTTCCTCTGAAATCTCACTGCTGGGTCTGTAGTATTTTTAGTTGTGTAAATACTATTTATGTTTTCTCTAGGCATAAGATTTAATGTGGTTAGCATGTGTCTTAGTCTGCTTGGTTTGCCATAACAAAATATCATAGACTGGGTGGCTTAAATAACAGAAATTGTTTTCTCAGAGATCTGGAGGCTAGAAGTCTGATATCAGGGTGCCAGGATAGTTGGATTCTGGGGAGAACTCTCTTCCTGACTTGTAGATGTCAGCCACCTTCTTGCTTCATTCCACACAGTGGAGAGAGAGATAAGAGAGAGTGAAGTTGGGGGCTTGAACATATGAATTTTCAGGGAACACAAACATTCTATCTGTAATCGCATGCAAAGACAGTTCTAGTAATATTATTTCAGAGCAATGTAGCTGAAAAATTGGTCCATTGAGAGTAAGGTTGTAAAGTAGATTAATGTTTACGACTAGGTTGTCTTCCAGGGAACAAGTATCTTAATTTCATGGCTGCAGTCAACATCTGTAGTGATTTTGGAGCCAAAGAAAATAAAATCTGTCACTGTTTCCAATTTGTCCTCATCTATTTGCCATGAATTGATGGGACTGGATGCCAAGATCTTAGTTTTTTAAATGTTAAGATTTAAGCCAGCCTTTTCTCTTTCTTCTTTTACCTTCATCAAGAAGCTCTTTAGTTCCTCTTCACTTTCTGCCATTAGATTGGTATCATCTGCATAGCTGAGGTTGTTGATATTTCTCCCAGCAGTCTTGATTCCAGCTTTTGATTCATCCAACCAGGCATTTTACATGATGTGCTCTGCATATAAGTTAAATAAGCAGGGTGATAATATACAGCCTTGATGACCTCCTTTCCCAGTTTGGAACCAGTCTGTTGTTCCGTGTCTGGTTCTAACTGCTGCTTTTTAACCTGCATACAGGTTTCTTGGGAGACAGGTAAGGTGGTCTTGTATTCCATCTCTTTAAGAATATTCCACAGTTTGTTGTGATCCAAACAGTCAAAGGCTTTAGTGTAGTCAATGAAGCAGAAGTAAATGCTTTTCTGGAATCTCTTTGCTTTTTCTTTGATCCAACAGATGTTGGCAATTTGATTTCTGGTTCCTCTGCCTTTTCTAAATTCAGCTTGTACATCTGGAAGTTCTTGGTTCACATAACGAAACTGACCTTTTCTAGTCCTGTGGTCACTGCTGAGTTTTCCAGATTTGTAGACATATTGAGTGCAGCACATTAACAGAATTATCCTTTAGGATTTTATATAGCTCAACTAGGATTCTACCACCTCCACTAGCTTTGTTCATAGTAATGCTTCCTAAGGTCTGCTTGACTTCACTTTCCAGAATGTCTGGCTCTAAGTGAGTGACCACGCTATCATTTTTATCCACATCATTAAGACCTTTTTTGTGTAGTTCTTCTGTGTATTCTTGCTACTTTTTAATATCTTAATATCTGGTTTGGTTAGGTCTTCACTATTTCTATCCTTTATTGTGCCCATGTTTGCATAAATTGTTGCCTTAGTATCTCGTTTTCTTGAAGGAATCTCTAGTCTTTCCTATTCTATTGTTTTCTTATTTCTTTGCATTGTTTACTTAAGAAGGTTTTCTTTTTTTTATTTTATTTTATTTTATTTTATTTTATTTTTTTTTATTTTAATTTATTTATTTTTAAATTTAACTTTACAATACTCTATTGGGTTTGCCATCTCTCCTTGCTGTTCTCTGGAACTCTGCATTCAGTTGGGTATATCTTTCCCTTTCTCCTTTGCCTTTTGCTTCTCTTATAAACCTGTTTTAGCAGTCAGGCATATGAAACTGCATAATGATAATACCCAACCTCAATAGCTTAATATAACACATAACATGGGTCTTTCTGAAGAAGTGTATTGGAATAATTTGTGTTTTGGATCTTCATTTTCCCCCAAAGAGCAAACTATATCAACATGTTAGTGTTGTTTGCTGTTTCTTTTGTCATTTTAAATGTTTTTTTTTTCCATTCTTATTTTTAGGAAACTATTAACATCACATTGGATCATAAATGTAAAATTTTCCAGACCTTAAATGGAGCTGTAGGTATGCTTCCTAAATAGTGGGCTACTCATGTGTAGAAATGAACACCAGTGTTGTCAACTGTTTATCCTTTTTTATATTCATTCTGAAGCTATGACTAAGGTTGACATGTAGGTATTGTAACTATTAAGCAAAATATTGGAGTTAAGCTGAGCTTGATATAAATACATTCAGTTTATATCATTTCCTACGAATAGTACAGAAAGATAAACTTCTGCTTTTAGGTAAATTAAACTTCAGTGATTTACCACTGGGGACTCTAGATATAGTTTTAAATTAATTACATTTTGTTATTAAAGTTTTCAGTATCAGCTTTTAATATTGTGAATTACTCAGCAGTATTAAATTATTTTAATCTAGGTTAAAGGTAACTGGTAATGAGACATGTACTGTGAAGTATGGTGTATGTGTGTGTGCATGCTTGTATATGTTTACCTTGTAGCCATGTATTTAGATAAAAATAATGAATACATTAAATTTAATTAATTGCCACATTAAAAAATGCATTGACACATTAATGCATTAATACCTCACAAATTAAAAATATATTGCAATTCAATATACTTCTTTAAGGCAGTTCATAAATTAAAAGATTCTTAGAGTGGAAGGCATTTAGTTCAGAGTGCTCTGGAAATATGAGGAAAGGAGCTTGAAAACAAAAAATTGTTTCTGCCCCTTGTTTCAGTTCCTTGTGCTGACTTGTGTGTTCCTGGAATTAGCATTAGGCCTGATTTTCAAGAACTGGAAGTACTATCAATGATGCCAGTTGTAGAAACCTAGCTTATGCCTGGCCGTTTTTTACTTGGTAGACATATATTGTTACCTTCGTAATAGCCTAGAAAAGCAGAAAAGAATCCCATTTACAGATGAATAAATTGAGACAATAATTTAATTCATTTGGGATTACATCACTTTCAAAAGACAGGGACAGTATTGCAAAGATGCTTTCTTTCAACCAAGACCTCTCAGTGTCTTAGCAGCTCAGTTTGCCAGCACCAGGTTGCAGAAGGTCAGGTGCTTAGAATCTACATCTGTGTCAATGTTGTCCTTCATTTTGGATATCTGCTGACTTGAAGCGGGCAAAATTTCTAAAAGTATGGCACATGGAATAGCATGCATGAGAAATTTTACAACAAACTAAAATGTATAGATAGATATGTACATGTATATGTGTATATGAACACATACATACACATTTTAAATGACTAAAATCTATCTTTTTACAAATCCAGATGAAGTTGTTTTGAAATTTGAAAATGGCAAAGCCAGAGCTAAAAATGTATTTTATGAAACATTACCAGTGACGATTAATGGAAATGGACCTACCAAGGTGAGTCACAGTGTGTTTCTTTATTTCTTGAGGATAGATAACAAAAAAGTATATATTGATAGAATGACTTCTTCCTCTTTTTCCCCTTTTCCCCCTTCTTCCCCTCTCCCTCCTTCTCTTCCTTCTTCCCCTCCCCCTATTTCCTTCTCTCCCACCTTTTCCTCCTCCTCTTCCTCCTTTAATATCTTTAAGAGGCTTGAAAATAACAAGGTTCTACTGTATAGTCAGGGATATTCAATACCCTGTGATAAATCATAATGGAAAGAATATTAAAAAAAATAATGTCTATTCATGTTTAACTGAGTCACTTTGCTATACAGCAGAGGTTGCCACAACGTATTTTGATGCCAACAATCTACTAATTTCATTCCTTTATATACTATATTATCTGATTTCATTCAGATTAATCAAACTGATGATTTTTTCCTCAGGAAATTGATAGCTTTCTATTCTATTTGTAACACGTTTCAGTTTAGTGTTTAATGTAACAGCTTACTTGAGAGTGAACCACATTCCCTCAATGCAGAGTATCCTTTCTGAATAAATGTTGAAGTTTCTAAGGGTTCATTTGTTTCACTCCAGTCACTATCATCAAAGTTAACAGGTCTATTAATGTTGGGGGTGTAACTGTGTATCCAAAAAGCTTCCTCTTGAATTTATGACGGATTATAATTGAAAGACCTAATTTTTCTAATGAAATGTTAAATGCTTTTCAAATATATATAATTGATCTTGCTGAAAGTGTTACTGACTGAAAAATCTGTAGTGAGTTTGTATTTCTGATATCCAATTAAAATGGAAATATGAATTGTTTTGTATATACCTATATATATATTATATATACACATATATACACACACATACACACACATGTATATATAAACATATACATATATGGTTAGTGATATCGTGCTTAAAACAATGTTCTGGGATACCAAGCTGATGCCTGGATTAACCATAAGTACATAGAAAAGAGATTATTAGATAAATTTGCATTGTGGAAAGAGAGATGGGAGATGAGGTCTGCTATTTCAGAGGAGTGAGAAGCCTGAATTCCAATAAAAGCTATATGCTTGGGAAGACAGTCAAGGAAAAGCCCACATTGGCAGCTTTTCCACCATAAAAATAGAGAAAGTAGATTACCCTTCTCTACTTACTTTCCTCCTTGCTTTTCATCACATTCCAGCCCTCCTATAGAACCTTGGCTGTTTTCTCCTTTTTCTGTCTGATAACTATTTTCCCAGCTCTAGTCTCTCCTTCTCATCAATATTTTAAAGAAGTGAAGTCTTTCTCATCCTGTGAACCCAGCCAACACAAACTAACATCCTTCTCAGTCTACATTACTTCCCAGCAGTGTAGGACATTTTCCTTCCCCTCACAGCCACATGCTTTAGAGACTATTGCTCTTCCTACCACCCAGGAATGTCTCCTGCCAAAGTGTTATGTTGTGGTATTCTTGTTGAGGTGTAGACACGAAGGTGCTCTCGTTTATCTTTCATCCAAAGATAACATTTGATGATGTTCATCCCATTTGGTTCAGTTTGAAATACTTCCTTTTGCTTCCATCATGCTCTGCTGGTTTGTCTAATAACTTTCTGGCCAATCCTCCTTCTTTAGTTTCTCTCTTTATCATATATATATATATATATATATANGCCTTTCCCTTCTCCAGGGGACCTTCCCGACCCAGGAATTGAACTGGGGTCTCTTGCATTGCAGGCAAATTCTTTACCAACTGAGCCACCAGGGAAGCCCGAAGAAAGGACATGGTGAGAGAGTGCACAGTGGTGGGTTGCCCCAGGGTGAACTGCTCGGTTTCCTGAAGCCTGGCACAAGGAATTGCTACAGCTCTAAGGCTAGGGGGCCACCCCAAACTTTCTGTTTTAGTTGAGAAGTGCCGGGAGCCAGCGTGAGGAATCCCGCCCGTGGCAAAGGTCATGAGGAAGGAAGCCTGACAAAACGCAAAGGTGGGGATCAGGCTTCAGGGATTCCCCCTGGAATTTCCTGAGCATCCATCTCCAAAATCAGAGTCTGCCTGCTTTACTATATTATGCTTTTCACCTACTCTTCTGACATTAACAGGAGGCTGTCCCACCACCACTTTTTCTGGAAAAAGTTAACTTAGAGCTTTTAGATAATAAGTCTCCTGGGCATAATAAGAGTGTTTCAATCCAAACCCCCCTCTGATAGCTTTCTAACTTACCTGACCGGCCTGTCCGGATTTTTACAATTATGCATGTGAATTGTTTATGGCCCCCCAACCATGAGAGGCACGCAGCTTAAAGCATCTTAAAGATATAGAGCATTTTCTAAAAAGCTAAAAGTTATATTGGTGATGGGTTTCACTGTTGAGTCACTGACTGCCACCAGGCCTCCATATTCTTTATCTTTTAGGCACCTGGGAGGATTTTAATTAATGTAAATCGAATGCAGAAATAGGAATATAGTAGTTTTGATGTTAGCAACACTGGACTTTTGAGTTACCTTTCTCTTTGTTATAAATCACTGTACTCCTCTTTTTTGTTATAAATTGTTGTGTCCTTGCTATGTAAGAATGTAACTTTATTTAGTGCTTTCTGAGAGTGGCACCAGACTTTGGGAAGAACAACACTATTAAGGCAAATAAGTCTTCTGGTAGACAGACCCTTTTCAGAAAAGGGCCATAAAATGCTAATAGGCCCTCTGGCCAGAAGTTAACGTAAATCACCTAAGAATTGTGTATATAGCTAGGTATGCAGAAAGAAAGCCTGGTCTCGATAAGAGTCAGAGCTGCTGATGCTGCATAACTTTGTATTATCCATTGACCTCTATGTACAACCAAAAAGTATAAAAAGCTCTACTGAATAATAAAGGATGGGCCAGTCACTGGAAAGACTGGTTTCCCCTGTGTCGAATCTTTCTCTTTTTCTCCCTCTCCCTCCCTCTCCTTTTCAGGCTGAATTCCCATCTGGGGCGTGGAGGCTCACCAAGTCTACTTACTTGCCCCGGCTTCTAAGACCCACGTGAGAGGGACCCGAAGGCAGGGCACCCTCCGCTATTCAAACGGGCGACGGTGGCCTAACGTAGATGGTGCAAACCTCTTGTCTTGAGGTTTTATTAGTTCTGCACGTAAACCAAGTTATTCAGCATCTTATCTCCAATAATTTTCCTACTACTCTATTCTTTCCTAATCTCTGTTTTCTAAATGAATAAGTTTTCCTCGCCTACGCCATCTCCTCTTCGAATTACCCTGGATCCACCGGGGCTGGACCCTGGCAGAGAAGTAAGTAGTGGGCCGAGGGATGTTCACTGGAGCTTGAATCAATACATGAGACTCAGGCCTTGTCTCTCATGGACCTACAGTGTGAAAGGTTTAAGTCTGCTAGTTCCAAAGCTGGAGCCCAGACTAACCTTGTGTTTATCATTTCCGAGGCTGTTTGGTGCTCTTTTGTCGAAGTAAGAGCTCAAGATATGTTCTTTTAAAGCCTGAATTCGAGATCCTCATTCGACAGAATCCTGCCTTTCCCAGAAGCCCCTCAGCTCTGTGTGTCTTGGGTGTTCCCAAGCCAGCACTTGCCTATTTTCTGTCAGGCAGAGGATGAAACCCAGGTATATGACTTGTTACTTACATACTTGAGCCTTCTTCTGGGAGCCGTTCCATCCACAATTGACCGAGTTCAGGGTTCTTATGGTATCTTTTAGACACTTTGCTTGTTGTGAGCAAGTCATCCACACACACTGGAGTAAGAGCCTGAGCCAACATTTCCCCAAACAAGGTAGGGGAAATCTTCAGTCCCTGAGGCAACACTGCCCAGCAGTGCTGTTGGACTCCCTGTGTTTCTGGGTCCTGCCACCAGAAAGCAGACAGCTGCAGTGGTTCTTCTGCAGGAGGAATGCAGGGAAAAGTATGCTTCAAGTCCAGAACTGAGAACCAGCAGTGCTGTCCCACAGTAGTTGCGAGCAGAACATATATGGATTACTTACTGCAGGCTGCACATCTTGGGCTGTCTCACAAATGGCCCTCACATCTTGGACAATGATTCGTACACTGCTGAGTTCGGCTCTTTGGGAGGATAGGAGTTTTATATAGGCATCTACAAGGTTTAATTAGTCCCAGTTAAGTCAACTTTTCAAGAATTGTCTGAATTATCTTTGGGATCTCTTGCCTCAGAAGGTATTGTTTTAAATTAGGTGTCCCAGTGTCCTTTTTTTTTTTTTTTTTT